>VDFB02007463.1:0-60846 GCA_007258455.2 Sequoia sempervirens | reverse complement strand
CTCCTATGAACAAAATAACTCAAGAATAATCATCTAATAAAAACGGTGAATAGATTGGATCCGTACATGACATAAATATCACTGTTCCTCCTAGATGATGATTGGGTCAATGTCTCTATTGTTTTCTAATTTTATTTGGCATATAATCTCTAATTTTATCATGATTGTTATCTCAAGGATTATCTAGCTTTTTCAGGAGCCATATTTTGTATAGTCTACATCGACTTGGGTTTTTTCTTTGACTCAAGCCCTTTATTTAGTCTATTTTGTCTATATGGGCCTTTCCTAATGTATCTCTCAAACTAAATGTCTTTAATTATTATAGTAATGAATTATTCATATGCTTTGCATATTTTACCCAAAAAAAATGATTCCCTAATTCCTATGAAATGTAACTATTACTCTTTTCAATTAAAAAAAATGATCCTAATCAACCTCTTGAATCAAAATTTATGGCCTCTTAAGGTTGGGCATCATGCATTGGAAATGTAAAACCATATATATGACATAGAAAATAGTTGTAAGAGGGAGTTACACTTGGGGACCAATTTATGATAATGTTACAATATGTCATAAGGAATATTTTAATGGAGATAATAAGTCCAAAATTGAAAAACCTACATTATTGAGTGGATTATGATGATTGTATGGCATGATGAAGGAATATGGTATTCTTAGCCTATGGATTCATCTTGGGATTTGAGTGTTGGATTTCTAACTAGGGATTTGGATACTAAATTTTAAGTGGTTTTAACTCATAGTTTCCTTGTTGCTATTTTGTTGTTTTTTTAAAAAAAAATCTCCTATTTATTGGGTGCTTGAGATGGAGGTATGGATAGTGAGTTTTATAAGTATTGTTATATTACCAAAATTACTCTATATCTTTGGTTGGTGATACTCCTATATAGTCTTAGTCTACAAGTATATTATAATCATGTTTAGATTACTAAATAATACATGGATTTCTTTAGAGTGTGGGGTTTTCTCTTGAAAAGATTTTCCCCTCACACACCAATGTTATGGTATGATTTGTTTATGTTTTATATATTTTTCTCCTTTTTTTTAATTGTAAATAGATTCTAAAATTTGTATAATAATATCTTGTAGAATTAGTTTAGGAAGTATTTTTATACACCTTTCTTCCTTTTAACTATTTACTAATGACTCAACACCCTCTCATTCTAATTATTAAAGAGAACATTACAATTTGCATCCCCTACAAAATTGACCTTAATTACAACACAAATATTGATCAATATCTATTCATGAATGAGATTAAGGAAGCCAACCTAGCTCTAGAAAAAATTCCAAGATGGATGGTATTATAGTTGATTTTTATGTCCATTTTGGCTCCACACATACATGCAGATTTCTATAGTATCTGCCTTGAAAGCATTGAAACTAGACCATAGGAGTTTCCATCAGTCAAGGAATAATTAAAAGTATACCAAGGGTAAATAATAGTTTATTATTAATGGTAAGAATCTCATAACTTTACTTAACACATCTTACAAAATGATTGTCAAAAAATTGGCCTGAAAACTCAAACCTATCACTCAAAAAATTATGAGACCCAATCAAACTAATTTCTTTGTTGTTTTATTATATTATACAATCTATTTCTGGCCTAAAAGATGACTGAATCTATTCAAAACCTTCTTAAAATGGTCTTCTCATAAAACTACATTTTGAGAAGGCTTACAACTATGTATGTCAACCCTTCATATCAAGATAATTCATTGGTTGGGATTAAAAACCAAGATACTCTTGGGGAGTTATGTATATATTTTATCTTATTGGTTACCCTATAGAACCTACTATAATCAACTAAAACAACTTATCAAAATATTCTTCAAGGTCGAATGGGGCAACCAAAAAGGCATACCCACTACCTCTTGGCTACATTACATTCTCCTAAAAGAAAAAGGAAATTTATGTATCATTGATCCATATGCTCAAGGATTCTACTTGATGGTCGAATGGATTGTGAGAGTGCTTAAAGTGAATAATCCTTGAAAATAATTAGTCTACTTCTACCTATAATTTACTACATCAAGTCACTCATGGGACGCAATATAGTATATCAATAAGATTCTTCAAGATCCATTCTTTAAGGCCAAAGGTCTAACCTCCTTCAATAGTATTTAGAAGGATTGATAGTTAATTTCATCTAAATTATCTTGGTTTGATTAGTCTCTAATTCATGGCCTTAGTTTTACCACATCCTCTATTTGGTGGAACTAGTTGATCCAACTATAAGAGAAACTTCTAGGAATCATTCCTAGCCTCAAAGGTAAATGCATATTCAAAAAGGTATCTAAGTGTTTTGAAAAATGTGGGATGTTACAAACCTTGAGTGGACAATATGGAGATAAATTGAGCTTTGTTTCAACCTCTCATGTAAAGATTAATTTCTAATTATTGAACTCCAAAATCTTATCCCTCCCAATCTTTCAAATTTTTCTACAAAAAACTTCTTCATTCTTTACTTCTTGCACATTGGATCAACAACATATAAAATTGTAAATTCAAGTGGATTAAATAAAACAAACCCAACCTCTTCATTTAGAAATCTAAAGTTAATTCACAAGCCCAACTCACTACATGGAAGATTGTCCATGCTAAACTTCTTATTGGAAACTTGCTCAAATTTATTTATGCACTTCCTTCTTTCCCTTTCTATGCCAAGACCAATTCCATCTTGCATTAATTTTGGTCTTGCTCCCATGCTTGAATTCTCTATTATTCCCTTACATCCTCCTTTCCCACTCTTTTTCACTTTGTTTGTTCATGGAAAACTTCTCTCCTTGGTGCTTATACTAAGAATGTGTTGTAGTTTTTAACACTTGAAAATTGAATTTCAAATATTATGTACTAATTTATCATTTCAAACCTAGCCACAATGATCAAAGGATAATAATGGGATTGTAAAATAATTTAATAAATTTTAATCCCAACTTCAAGGCTTGGATGAAAAGCATATTAACCATATTTCTTAACTAATGGGTGAGAAAAACCACAAAAAATAATTCATGGCTATGAAATAGAGTTAGAGAATCATATCCTCATCTTGTTAATTGTGTGTAATTATTATGATATTTGTATTAGTGGATGTGGGAGTTAGTATTGTAAGTGTTCCAATGAATTAAATATTGCATTAATTATGGATATTATGGAATGGGTAATGATTAATTTGGATAAGGTTACAAACAAGGCCCTTATTTTTATTCTTCTCCTTCTACCAACAATGGTATTTAGGGTGGGTTCCATTGTTATTGGTGGTTTTTTTAACTCTATTGTTAGAGGGGAAGGTAGTGGGTGTAAAGGAAAGAGGTTTTATAATTATAATGTTTCCAATTTTTTCAAAGGATTTGTTACATCTAAGCCTTATGATGTCAATATGAAAGAACTAGCCACCTTATTTGTTAATGTTTCCTATGAGACTAGAGGCTACCCTTTCTACCCTATAAAGTATTATTATGGCATAGGTCCTCTATAACTTTCGTGTAACTATAATTATGGTGCAATATATAACTACTTAAAATTTGATGGGCCAAAAAATCTAAAGATTACAACAACTATTTCCACTATCTCATTTAAGACAAAATTGTGGTTTTGGATGTTAGACAACTTGTAGTGTCAAAAATTTTACACCCTTGCAATTTCACATGCTATATCATGTCCTCACATTAGCGTTTTGATATAAAGTGCCTTAAACATAAAATGTTAGCACTTTCATTTTTTATCTTTGGAATTTTTATGATGATCTATGTTGTCTGAGTCCAAAGTTTCTAAGATGGGAGTGCAATGTGTAGGAATTCATGCAATGTGCTAGTGTCATCCAATTTTTTTTTATTCTAGTGGTCGTTTGAGCATGATTTTCTCTTGGTCTAACTAATAGTTCAAGAAGTAACAACTTTGCATGTGATTCCAACTTTTAGTCCACCTTCTAACTTATTATTTTGGTCTTCCAAGTTGGATTTTTAATTATATTCTAAATTTACATCTTTTTTCTAAGAAGCTCTTTCATTCTCAAGAAAAACCAACAAGCTATGCAACCATACTAGCTCTCTGCATGTGGTTTTTACATTATTTTTTAGTAATATCTTTGTGAGATTGTGGTAAATGATTAAGGCAAGGAAACAACAGTCTTCTTAGGGGTTTCTCACAAGCTTCTAGGTGATTTTTTTCTTGTGACATTTTTTCCTTTCTCTTTATTTGTATTTCTCACTATTATTTACAAAATCTTAAGTGCTAGCATAGTGTATTGGAATTTTATCCCTATTTCAATTATTCTCATTTTCAATTTAAACAATTAGTATTATCTTTTAAATATTATAAAAAATATAGGCTATCATGAAGGTAGAAATACCAAAATAGAGGTTTGATTGAAGCAAGCCCCTTAACAACCATAAATTATTATTTTCTCTCTTTTCTTATTTGCATTTTTTTGTTGGAGAAGAGGTGACATTACTTGGTGATACCTTTTTCAATTCTTCTTTTAATATTTTAGTTTATTTTCTTTGAATATTTAAATAATTATTTTTTGGCATTTTTGTCATTATGGTAATTATATCTACTTTAAAATTTTGTCTTTTACATTCTTTATGTATAGGAGGTATTTTTGTATATGGTGGAAATTTTTATTTTACATTTGGGTTGGATGACAACACAACACAAAGATGTTCATATGACACATTGGTGTCTATGATAGAGGTTTCCAAAAAAGTGAAAGGAAGTTGTCATCCATCTATGATGATTTCCATATAACCCAAATAGAGAAAATCATGCAAACAAATATTCAGAATCCATATGCAAAAGAATAGGTAACATACCATCAAAACATGACAAGATATACCTTGGAAAAACCCTCAAAATAAAAAAAATTGAAATCCAAAAGTCGTCATCACTCAAAAATGATATCATTTCAATACATCTACAAAGTCTACTTGAATACTTTTGAAATATCAAGCTCTCTACATGCATTCCATGTGAACAAGCATGTAACATCCCATGTCACTTCAAACTCTCACATGTGCAACCTATAAGAGATTCTCTACAAGCCAACCCCAAAATGGCCAACCCTAGACAACTACACATGTGCTTTCTTTTATAGACATTAAATTGCACAAAACCACCAAGTGGTATTACATAAACCATGCGACTAATACCATGAGCTTAAAAAACCATTTCCCCGCTCATTTACTTTTTGGTACTAAGTTTTTTCACTATTAAATATTTTTCCAATGTGCAACCCACACATAAAATACTATTGCAATGTTTCATACAACTTTACAAGTGGACCCAAATGAATATTTAATGTGGCTAAACACATCATCTAAGATGCACCACAAACAAATATTTATTTTACATAATTAAATTAATCCAATGTTATGCAAGATGGACATCATACCTTTTCCTAACAAAAAGAATTTCAAGTTCTCAATGATAAGTAATTTCTATTTCAATTAATAAAAAGTCATACTTCCTTCTCTATAAAAAGATATTTTCACTAATCAACTATAATTAAAAATAAATAAAAATAGTTTTTAATTTTAAATTTTTGTTTAATATTTTTTTTTACATAAAGGATAATTAAAGTAGATTTATCAAATACAACTTATTAATTTTAAGATTAATTTAATTATCTTTACTTGAAAAAGTTGCTTATTTTCTACAACATTATTTAGTAACCCAAATATACTTTATGAATGCAATAGATCCTAAAATCTTGTCTAATGGTTTAGTAGTTGACTCTAAGTTGGAGGTCATACTATTTCATGGGACTGGTTTGTCCACGATTTGCCCTATAAAAGGGCCCTATGATCTTAGGCACTAAGGAATCACGGATCCAATTATGGTGTACATGAAAAGTAATCAACTACTTTCCAAGACCATCTAGAAAATGATAGCTTTTGAGAGGGTCCATGGAGCATGGATTGCAGACCTCTAGTGGGCCTAATGGATGTCTTTTTCAACCCTTATAAATGTCATATTGACTTTTTGTAGTCATCTTCTCATCTATAAATCTGATTGGAAAGGGAAGCTTCCTCTCCTCAAAGGACATCCTCTATGCTTCTCATTCAAACCCATTAATTATGGACACTAAATCAAAAAATCTACCATTGAAATTGTCTACGAATGTGGTCCTTCCTAGTTTGACATGTGGCAGATATTTGCTTGTGTGGTCCCTCTCCCTTGGTGCACGCCATGTCACATGAAACCCATTTTTATTGGCTAGATAGAAGGCACATAGTACCCAATTATCCACATTACCACATTAGCTTCCATAAATGATGACATTAGTACTACAACTACAACATTAGTACTACAACTACCCTCATGACAAATTCACTTGTACAATTCGGGTATCAGCTATTTTTTCACTAGTGATTAGTGATTAGACTATTGTTTGTTGGTGATTAGTTGTTTTCAACTTGTAATAGGTGCTTGTCTTCCCAACTTGGTTGTGAGAATAAGTTAAATAGACTTGTTTTGAAAAATTATCTAAGCTAATCAATATAATAGGGCAATAATGAACAATTTAGTGTGCATAAAAGTTGAGACAATGATTTATGGTTTTTTAAATTTGATAAAGATATATTTAAGTGATGTAGAGGTTTTATGTTATAAATTGTATATTTTGTGATTCAATTTTACATATTTTAATAAAATATAGGATTGTAACGTTTTCATAGACCACAAGATGTTTTTTTGTAGTATGGGTTGTTCATGTAGTTATAAATATAATCCTCACATGTGTGGAGTTGACTTATGTACTTCTAAACTTGCTTGTCTTTATTATATGAAAATGGTGGTATCTATAGATACCATTGAAGTGTGCTATGTAAGAAGTTTTTCCTTAGTCAAACATCTTGAATTGATTCAATATTTTGGACAAGTTTGAAGGTGAGCTAGAAGCAACTACACAAGATGCATAATGTGGTTCTAATGATGATGATGTAATGATAATTGATAACGTGGAGATCAAATAAGTGATGGATAAATAAAATGAATTAGGGTTTGTCCTCTCATACAACACCTTAGCATACAAATTTTGTTATGTTATGCTCAAAGTCAACAATTAATGATTAGTTGGAAAGCAAATAACTTGGCATCATGATTAAATGTGGGTTTAAAATCTTGGGATCAAATCTGTAACTTTATGGATATGAACCAAGGTTAAATTTGTAACTTGTCGATTCAACCTAGGTCAATGAATAGATGGAATAAAGATTGAATCTAAATATTTGGGATGTGTAAAGGTAGTTTGATCAAGGCTCTAATTGATTACCAACTTTCATGCATAAACTTGTCACTTGTACACTAATCATTATATATTAGATAAATAGGTCAAAGTGGGTCCAAAATAAAGTTGTTCTCATGCTTCTGCTATGTTATTATTAACTCATATAATTTAGTTGATTAGTTGCTCTTAAGTTTTGCTAGGTCATAATTCATTGATACAATAAAATTAATTGATTATTCTCAACTTCTTCTAAGTTATCATCCATTGACACAACCTAATTGATTGGTTATTCTCAATTTCTATTGTAAACAAACCATTGTGCCCTAGTTATAAGTTGCGTTCTCTAAGCTTTAACATATTTTTATATATGTGTGGAGGTGAAATGTGCGTACCTAGCACTTTTTCTAGCTTATTTTGGACTTGTTTTGAACTATACAAAGTTGAGTTCTCAAATTGAATATTTTTTTGGAGTTGGTATTCAACACATACTTGAATTTAACCTAAGTCAATATTCTTAGTGGTTTGGACCTAGTCCTTATCCTTTCTATTCATTTTCCTAGACCATGACTACCTAAACAACCTTGATCAAACTCCACTTTCTAAATTCAAATTTTATTTCGACCAAATCCAACCTAATCCTAACTAGATGTTACCTTTTGAATCATGCATAAAATATTCAAATTTGAATTCTAGGGTGGTATAAAATGGAAAAGCCCTAAACCATGAAGATCATGATAAAAAGATCTTATAGCACTGACAACAATCATTCATATGTCATTTGCAAACATCTAGATCAATCATTATATTAACATCTATATATAAGGACATGCATCTAAGCATTTTTCATTGTGTGGCATGTTGTCAATCTCATTGAAAGACTATTAAATTTTGATATTTAATAAGAGATTGCAATCAAGACAAGACACAAATTCTTCCACTTGGTAGCAAGTTGAAGTGGTTCTTCTAAGCACCACCCAATACATATTTGCACGTGAAATATTTTAAAGAGCAAGAACACAAAGATTAGGGCCACAAGTTATAGGATTAGAGCCACACATTGCAATATTATGGCCAAAAGTTGTAGGATTATGACCATTAATTTGAGGATTAATTTCATATTTGTGTAGTTTTAACCCCATGTAGAACATGATTCATGTTCCAATATGTTAAAGAACCCTACTTATGTAGATCTAATAACATATTTCTAAATTGGATAAAAAAGTAGTCACTACAATGGAGTGTTCCGCACTACACATAGAGCTAAGAGCATATATGTGTTTGTCTAAACTTAACTCATTTATCTATTGTTTTTTGTTATTGGGAGAACTAATGACCCAACAATTAGATAACACTCTATACTTCAAGTGTATGTTAGAACCCAGTGAGCTACTACAATTCATAAGCCACAACCTAACCCATACTCAATACAAATTGTTAAATTTTGAACCTAAAACAATTATCCAAACCTTTTAACAACTCAACCATCCAATATACAAATTAATTTAATTATTTACTTTATTCCATTTAACTATTCTAAATATTTGGAAGGGTATTTTTCCCTACATGGCATGACATCATCCATTTAGATCAACTTCTATTGATTTTCTAAATAAAGAAAGCATTGGACAATAAAAGAACATGATAAGTGTTTGAAATGTGAGGGTTTGTTGAAACATTTCTATTGCAAATAAAAAGCTAATGGGTATCTTTTAAGAGCTATACAATCTGATCTAGACAATTGAAAAAAGTAAAACTTTCACATCCATGATAGTACCAACCTCATTTTCCCAAAAAGCATATGCCCACTCCACACTCTTTTACAGCCAATCGAGTGTAAAAGTCTAACATTGCACGTCATGATAGGTTGATGTGAAAGCATGGGCTAAGATGCTGAAAAGTGGACAAGTGTAAAGCCAAGAATTTGCAAATATGGTGGTACCAACACACTAGTTCCATTATACGTTCCTAAGGCAAGTGTTTATCATGGAGAACATTACTTTATAATTGTATATTAAAAGTTACTTTATGGAACGAAGTCTTCATTGAAAACATGGAACTTTTTCTTTGTAATCAAAAGGCACAATCATGTTGAGAGTAATGTGAAAAAGTACATAGTTTCTTTACTTAAAAAATCCTAATATCATATTTATATGATATCAAGACTTAAACATTTATGTTAATAATCATATCATATAAAAATTTAAAGATTTTATGTTGGAAATGGTTTTAAAGCAAGTTGATGTAAATTTAGGTAAGTGGTGTAGATACATATAGAATTGGATAATGGTATAATGATTCATTCACATTGTGTAAGTGGATAACTATAAATAAAAGATTGTGTTTGTTGGAAATATATTTGAGTGTACAAAAGGAAAGATGGTATGATGGCATGTGAAAAAAGTACACTCATTTCTATGTATTTCAAATCGAAATGATGAAGATGTCTTGTAAATGATATTAACTTGAATTGGTCACACCATGAGAAATTCATGGAATGTTTGTACACACTTCAATAGAATGTATGATATCATTAAATTTAAAATAAAAGTAAAGTATAATAATGGTATTTCTTTCTTGAACATTTAAAGAAGACACATCTTAGAATTTTAAAAGAAATGGAAACATGTCTTTGTTTTTACATGTTCCTCATTTCATCGACCATCAATATAAAAAAAATGTATTTGTAAGATCTTTCATCATTAGAGTTATGAAACAATTTTGATGATGATCACTTGGAGCAAGAAAATAGGTACTTGAAAAATATCTTTAAAGATAAGGGATTATTAAGGTTGCAAATAGATTGTAATATTAGCTCTCAACCAAAAAGGTAATAAATGACCATCTTAACTAGATCATTATAAAAAAATACCATTATTTTAAAAGCATGCTAAGAGAAGATATGATAATAGTTAAATATCCACACAATTTAAATATGGATGAGGGGTTATCAAAAAGACCTTTTGCCTATCATTTAAGTATAGAAAGAGATTGATTAAATTAATTTATGTATTAGTAAGGAAAGGTAATTATTATAAAAAATAATTATTAATGATTAATTGATTTTTATCTATTATTTGAAATTTTAACAATTTACAATAGAAATTTATGTTTAATGTTATATATTTTCAAGAAAAAATAACATATTTTGAAAGAAAACAATTTTTTATATAAAATTGTAGAATATATAAATTAAACAATAATAATTAAAATAGTTGGCATTAGAAAGTATATAAAGTGTAGTGTTAAAATATGGGAATTAGATACATATAATAATAATATTTTGTTATTAATTTGATGTTAATATGTTGTGATAGATGGTTATAAATGAAAATTAAGAATGCCTTAAAGAAAATTTAGGATCTACAAACTCATAATCTACCATTGTGGGTCACTTCCATGATTACAAGATTGACCACAAAACTACAAAACCAACCTACACAACTATGGATATTATCTCTATAATATTTTTAATGTTCATTCTCAATTCACCATGATGCTTGTATGTTTTTCTATATAGGAATTGCAATTGTGTATGGTCAAAAGTTTGTCAATGATAAGGAATATGTCTCTCTTTGGTCAAACCCTTGGGATATTGAGTTAAGGAATTTTGGAAATGATCAAAGATAACATGCAAACATGCAAGAGATTCCCCCTAGATGATGCAAGTGGGTAATGTAGTAATAAATACTCTAATAATGAGAATAGATGTATCTTAGATGGTCTTACTAACTGATGATTAGATGCCTAAAAATAAACTAGGGTTAGTCCTTAAATACATCTCCAAATATTTAGGTTAACCTTACACTTGAATTTGAAAACTAAATATTCTTAGCTCATGAGTGTGAATTGAAAAACTAACTTGGATCAATTCTAGCACTAATCATGGATTTTAAGTGGAAAATAGGTAAGACTAAGAATTAGAAATAGCCCCTAGGAGTTAGTACAAATGGAACTGGGTAGGGTTTAGGTTAATTGCTAGTTTTTAGAAAAAAATGTACCACTTGTATATTTTTCATTGTATAAGAAATAAATTGGGTCGAACTAAACCTAAAACGAAGGGGGAAATTACAAGGTCTATAATTTTTTTCATTATAATTTTATTCCATTTTGAATTGCATGTGAACTACCATGAGAATTCATGTCAAAGTAAAATCAAGAAATTAACGTGAAAGTAAATTTATTAAAATATTTCTAAAAAGGATATGAATGTTGCTTCTTAGTATGCGATCCCTTGAAATGAGTACTTTATCTTAGAAATTTTTAAAATTGAAAGGAATTCAATGAGTAACATCACACAAGAATTTTAAAATAAGAATAATTTTCCTACAACTAAAATAAAATAAAGAGAGTATGTGTGTGAGGGATATTACACTTGTAAACAAGGTTAGCATCTAGGGGAAACAAAATAGTGAATATAACCTTGGGGTAGTATAAGTGATGCATGATACCAACTAAAAAGTAGTTCAAGGTCATGATATTGTCACTAAAACCATACTTAAGAAAGAATATAAGAGACCTTGAATGCCCAGGGTCCAATTAGTTGCATATATAAAAAATATAATTAGTTTATAATAAAAATACATGTAAAAATGATAACCACCATGGAAATTTCAATAAGTATATAGGAATCTAATATTGCATCATGTGACACCATAAAAATCTAGTAAGGTATGCTCATGAAAGCACCTAGAATTATAGTTAACAAGATGCCCCTAATTTTGCTCCAAATAGGGTTATAAATGCAAGTAACCATGAATGCTAAATAAAAGATCCTATGAGCACAAACAAGTGTGAGATGTCATCATGATAAGGGCTATAAAAATAAAATCTATATGGAAGCTTGGGCGATTATAAAAGATTTGGAAAGAGCTTATGCTAATAGATGGAGAAAGGTTATCTATGAAATTGACTCTATGATTCTAGTCTCCTTGCTAAATAAAACAAATTTCCAAGTGGCCTCCTAGAGATTGGTTTTGGTCGCCAAGAAAATTCTTAATTTGGCCACAAAATTTAAATTAATCTTGTTTGTGTATTTTCCCAAATATGGAATAGAATGACATATTGGGCTAAACCCACAATAGTGAGTCCCAAACTTGGGACATCACATTTTTAAAATTTTGATGGAGGTAAAAATTAAGAAACATCTCCATTCAAAGGCGGGGAAAAAATAACATTCGTTCAAAGATGTAAAATGTAAAAAACCTTTGAACAAAGGTAATTTCAATAAATGGTAAAAAAGGACCTTCGTTTGAAGGCCCCTTTTTATTCTTTTACCAATTATAGAATCTACCTTCTTTCAATTTTTTTTTTTAAATCATGTAAATGACATACCTTCATTTGAAGGTCCTTGAATACCTTTCAACAAAGGTCCTAAAAAGTGGCTTTTCCATCTTATGCCTCAAATTTTTCTCTTTTTTTCTGTTTCTAACCTTGGGTTGGACTAGCAACTAGAATGAATACAATAGGATAATTTGTAGGATCATAACACTTGAAATAAGCTTTCCAATGAGTATAATTTTGAAAAGAACTAATTTTATTATTATATATTTTTTTTAATTTTCTAGTGAACATAGGTTTTTCAACAATTGTCAAGGTCTTTGTTCCACAAACATGGAAAAATAATAGAATAGAATTTTTTTTTTGAAAAATATCAGTGCACTAAGTATTGATGTTCTTATTTCAAAAAAGAAAAAAAGTCAATTCAAATGCATATAAATAAAATTTAATTGATGTTCTTATTTCAAAAAAAAAAATGTCAATTCAAATGCATATATATAAAATTTATTCTTATCAAAATAACCTGTGTAAATTATAGTTAATCTCACTTAAAAAAGTTATTAAAAAAAATGTAACAAAAAATTGTGAAAAAATATATGTGCACTAGATATTGTTGTTATGAATCTATGTTTAAAAATTTATAATTTATCCTCTCTACAATAAAGTTATATTTTACCAAAGTAATGTCACCTTTTAAAAATACTATTAACTTTTAAAAAATAAGTTACTAAAAGTTATGTAAAAAGACAAATTATTTTTAATTTTTTTAAAATGTACATATTTATTTATATAGAAAAAATCTCAAAAAATAATGGTCACATCATCTTCAAATGCTTAACGATTAAGTTGGTATAGGTGTTAGAAAGTGAAACTTTGGTGAAAAATGTTGATTTCAATGTCTCACTTTGACAAAAAAGTGGAACACACTATTGTAGGGTTGCCTATATATATTCTTTCTTATCACTCAAATATTTAAATGCACACACACACTAATATACACGTACATACATACATACATACGTACATACTTATATATACATACATATGTATGCATTTATTTTCTTATTCTTTCTATTTTTTACACATTTATATATATAATTTTTCTTTTATTCAAATATTTTCCTCACATTTTCTCATACATATCCAAACATATATATACCTATACATATGTGTGTATGTGTGTGCACACACACATATAGATGCACTGATATATTTATATAAACATTCATTTTCTCTTTCTTTCTTCTTTCATGTCATAATATTTTTTGTGTTTTTCAATTAGGATTAAATATATTTACATGCATTTATTACCATTATTCTTATATAGTATATTTATCTCTTATTATATTTAATTGGTCTTTTTCATTTTATTGTTTGTTTAATCTTGAGCTTGTTTCTTTTAATCATTTTGTGGGGTTTGGACTCTTTTCTCATTAGCTATGTGAATCTCACTTTGCTCCTTCTCCTCTTTACTACTCTCCCACCCTCATTGTCAACGTTCAATTCTATTATTTTTGTTGTGGTTTCTTTTTATCTATTTATGATTATGTTTCTTCAATCTTTTGATCTATTCTTGTGTCTTCTCTTGTCTTCTTTAGTAGTTTCTTCCTTCTTGTTTCTCTCTTGGTGTTATCTTGTTTTTTTATTTTCTTGAATTATCTTATTATTTTGTGTCATGCTTCTTTCTTAGGTCTTCTATGTTTTCTCATTCTTCCTCATTCTCATTCATTTACAAAACCTCTTTTGTGCCTCATCTAGCATGCTAATAATATGCCCCCTTCTCTATATTAGTTTGCCTTGCTCTACTCTTTACCATTTTTTATCTCTTAGAATGTGATCCTGTAATGCCCCGTCTAAATAACCTAAGAATGTTGCAAAAGTGATATAAAAGTGTAATAATTTTTTTTAAAGTATTAATATTATGTTAATTAGTTGCATACATTCTTAGGTTAAACGACGTTACACTACTTTGAGTTTTCCTTAAGCGACTAAGTATTTCGCATTGCACTTAATATTACATAACATAAAATAAACATTGCATAACAATTTAAATTCCCATTCAAGATATAATAAAGTACAAATACATTTCCATACATTGCAATGATATGATATTACATTACTCATCCATCCGATGAGGTAGTTCAAATGATAGATACAATTTACAATTTCATTGATCACCTCTTATACAATTGAGGGATGTTTTCAAATACATGTTTACAAAATACAATAAGGAAAGTATAGAAGGAATCCATGTGCGAGCTCTCCATCCATGAAGCGCTCAATGCTACGATCAAACTGGGGACCCAACAGAGTAAGGTGCACATTCCACCCAACCATGTGGTACCCGTAGGTCCACCCCCCGTGCTAGGAGATAGTAATAAGGCTACCTAGACCTAATCTACTAACCCTAGACACTAGTACAAAACAACTATTGGTTACATTGCTTCCAGATTTGACAATTGATTTGAAACACAAACACAAGGTTTAACTGTTATTCTAGGTGGAGTGTCATCACAACGATGCAATGGTTACCCTGGTGTTTCTTCCTAGGTCCCGGCCCCCAATCCTTGGGTTACCCTGGTAACCTCTTACGAAACCTGGCCCCTATTGCATACCTTGCGGAATCGAATGCCTCTTAAGGAAACGAGACAACGATTTTGCCATTCCAGGCCTTCTCGACTTATACTCATAACTGTCGTAGCTTATGAGTCATAAACGAGGCATGCATATCTTATTAAAAGTTTTAGATCTATCTACTGTGTTCTTTAGTTTTCACTGACTTACTTAACTAATCGTAAGTTACCCTGACACCACTTTGTGTGTCGGCCCTTATGACTAGCCACTCCCCTAAACATAACATGGAAAACTATGTTATCTTGACTAAGGTTTTATAAAGTGTACAAAGATACAACAAGTAATTTCCTACACCATATATGACAACCAACAACTGTTTTCACAAAATTCGGAAATTGAGTACAAAAATAAAATCTTGCACAAAACTTAGTCAACACATGAACCCAACTTAACAATCATAATTCCCTCAGTAATAATCGATCTGGAAGTCTTGGAAACACATAAAAATCCCCATTGGTTCAATAAAAGAAAGTACAATTGAAAAGCCAATCGAAGAAAATATACATCCATAATTAAGATTTACTAAATTTTAATCAAGTTTTAAAGGAAATACTAAGAAATTAAATCAACAATTTATAATACTTTTCTTGACAATTGGAAAACAAGGTTGTGTTCTCAAATCCAATCTTCATTAATTCAATTTCATATAATAACATAATCATCAATTAGAATATTAAAAATATTCACTTAATAAAATCAAATTTTCACTATATAAACTAATTATGGCTCCAAAATATAACAATCACTTAAATAAATACATATTTTATTTAAGTAATTATTCTATTTAACCAACTGTATTAATTTATATTAACAATACCAAATAAATCTTTAAACATTTTAATAAACAAATATTATATATATATATATTAATAACTTATATTATATACAATATATATATATATTTTAAATATATATTATATATAATATAAGTATTAATATTATATATATTAAACATTATAAAAAATAAATAAATAAAACCTATTTTATAAGCCACGGCTCATAGCCATAGCCGCGCTGTGCGCGCGACCCTGTGAAGAGGGTTCGGCTGCTACGCAGCCTCCCCACAGGGTCGCAGGCTGTGGGCAGCGACTGCCCACAGTCCGCAGCCCTTGTGGGGCGGTTGTGGTAGCCCCAGCCCCCTCACATTCATAAAAGAAATTTATTTAAAATAAAAACAAAATTTCCCTGTATGAAAATTTCGCCGTACGGCGATTTTAACAGGGTTTTTCTTTTATTTATTTATTTTAAAAATAAATAACATTTCTTTCAAATACAGAGTATAAAAATAATCTGTTGTTTTCAATCAAGGTGTTTCATATTCAATTTACAGAGGGTTTTCTGATTCAAATCATAAAAATTTTCCTCTGTTGATTCTACCAGAAATTTCTTAAATATAGACAGAAAATTTTAACCAGAATTTTTTCTCAGATTCTAACTTTTCTGTAGGTTTCAACTAACAAAACAAATTTTTATTTTGCTCTAAATTATTCACAGAAAAGAAATCAAAACTCACTAATTTAATTTCTAAATTTTCTTGAAAAGAAATTACAGCTTTCATATGCAAACATTCACCCAATTTTTTTTTAAAGAAATTAATTTTATCACAAAGAGAAATACCTGTGCCTGACAATTGTCTGTAACGTGAAATCTTCTCAAAGCTTCCTCAAAAGAAATTCCAAATTTCAAGAAGCTTGTTCAACCACCAAGAAAATCTTCCACACAGAATCACAACCCAAATGACAGAGAGATAACAAATCTTAAGAATTCCAAAATTTTTTGACAGAGAGATAACAAATCTTAAGAATTCCAAAATTTTTACACAAAGAGAAATAATTTTCCCAGTGCCCAGAAAATTTCCCTGAGGCAATAGAATAACCCCGTGCAATTTCCGAGATCCTCAATATCCTCTGTAAAAAATTTCAACAACCCAAATGAAAATTATGGCACTCACACACATGTCGAGAGGTTGTTGAGAAAATATCTTCTCCACCTCTCGGCAGTTTTTGCCATTTCAATTTTTGCATGAGATTTTAATTAATTAATTTAAATTTAAATTTTAAAACTCATATTTTCAATTCACATGCAATTATTTAAATTTTATTTTATTTTCTAATCCACATGCATCTTATTTAATTTATTTATTTTCCAATCTATTTAAACACAATATAATTTATGCACTTAATAAATTAATTTAAATATTAATTAATAACAATAAATAAAACACAATAATTAACATTAAAACATAAGCAAATTTACCTTTTCAAAACAATTTAACCAACAGAACACATTACAAAACAACCTATGACCCAAACTAAAAACTGACAATGTACTAATACTAAGGTTGGAGATTGAACTAGGATAAACCTAACTAGTATCTCCCATTCAACAATTTCGTTGAGTCTTGACACGCTCAGACCTGATTACACAGGTGGAGTCGGTGTCATGTACCTGCAAATCCTGCAATCGAGCAAACAATGTACATGCATGTATATATATATAAAGCATAAAACAGGCACACCGTGCGGAGAAAATTATAGATATCGCAGGGCACTCGCAAGCGAGTGATGCGATTCTGTTCTCCACACCAATACACTCACAGAAAACTGACTCAATAAATATTGTTAGTCCATCATAAGCATGTGCATATCCATAAACAATTAAAAGTAAACATCTACACTAAATCAAATCAAGTCTGAAAGCAATAAACATCACACAGAGTATCATCATGTCACAAAATAATCCATCATCGCTCAAAATCAGCGATCCAAGTATCCAACAAAACAACATAAGTCTAACAATATGAAAAAGTATCAACAGAAAACATAAGCATAAACGGAGGGGTACTACAGATCCAAAGTGTTGATGCAAAATAAATTTGAAAAAATTGAATCCATAAACTAATTCGTGCTCAAACTTTTAATAATAAAATTTTATTAAACAGCATGTCAAATGAAATAATCTTATTATACCTTCAAATAATCTTTAACAAAATGAATTAAATATCAAAAAAATATATATTAATCAAATATTTCTTAAAAATAAATAGATTTTTTTTTAAAAATATTTCTCGCTAAAAAACATCGAACCTGCTCAAACATAAAAATAGAAACCTCAATTAATCATCGTTTAAGAGTTGTAGTTCTCATTCAGAAATGAAAAAGGGGAGGTGGTGCTTGTAGCTTAAGCGAGAGCCATTCCAAAACTTGCAACACAAGGAAAATGAAACTGAAAACATGGACAGGGATTTAAAACGTTAAGACATTAAGACTTAGCGTGAGCAGTGCACTTAAAACTACGTGAGTGTCGCATGCATCTGGAGCCCACGAAGACAAACCTAAACTCATATTGCCTACACGCTTCTTCCAACCAACCGCAAAACTTAACGTCAGCTGGCTCGTAACGGAACGGAAAATTGGTAGACCCCACAGATATTTAATACCATGGCCCCGCCCGAGGCTACAATACTGTCCTTTTCCCGCCCTAACGTCGTAACTTTTAGCGGAGCCCGTCGTGTATTTAGCGGGAAAAGCGATAATGGCTAAATATAGCGAGACAGCTAAAGAGAAGGAGGACGCTCGCGGGCCATCTGGCGACGTTGTCATTCGCTACCTAAGGGCCCGCCGATCAAGGGTCAAATGAAGTTTTTAACATATTTATTGTTAATCGTTTTAAAGTTGGGAAGTATAGGAAGGGGTCGCCGGAATAGGTGCATTGGGATTCGAAAGTCTGACCTCAGTGTAAAAATTTGATTTGCACGGATTCGAAACCGGGACCTCCGCGCCAGCTCGCAACTATTTCGATGGAAGCAGAGAGTTTCTTTATATGCGGTGGCGAAGGAGAATTATGATCAGCAGAGAGAGATACACAGTGAGTAAGTGTTTGGATTGACGTTGAGATATTCAGTGAATATGTCCTTCAACTTCGGCCTCCGAGATGGTGTGGGGCAATTACAGCAGTTGCAGCAACTGCAGCGGATTATGCCGCCTCTGTTTCCTCCAAGTATACTTTCTTGTGGCTGTTTCAGGATTCATAACTTGAACGTGGAGGTTTTCTTCTTCTTCTTCTTTTCTAAAATGAGGTTTTACTAATTTTTACTCTGGTTTTGCAGTGGATGGATTGCAGAACAGATCGCCGCTACCGACTCTGTCTGCTGAGGCGTTTTACGCTAGGGGTTTGAATTTATACAATAACAATTTTTATGAAGAAAGCAGCAGCTTGTGTAATGAGAATGAGGAGGAGGGCAGCCAAGGACATGTGGAGAAAAAGAGGAGGCTGAGCTTGGAGCAGGTAAAATCATTGGAGATGAACTTTCAAGTGGACAGTAAATTGGAGCCAGAAAGAAAGATGCAGCTGGCTGCCGAATTAGGGCTTCAGCCCAGGCAAGTGGCCGTTTGGTTTCAGAATAGGAGAGCAAGGTGGAAGACCAAGCAACTGGAACGGGAGTATGAGCTGCTCAAGAAGCAATACAATGCTGTGCTTTCTGAAAAGGAGAAGCTAATGGCAGAGGTAAAAAGAAAAAAAAAATGATTTTAAGAATAAAAAATTTAATCTTTTTAACAATTGCTAGAATTCGAATACTTGATAAGCAAGGTAAATTTTTGGCTAGGAGATGTTGAAATTATTGTTAAAAATGGAAGTCTGGTCAGGAAATTTCAAATTGTACATGTAATAATGTTGATCAGCAAAATCAAATATGAGTAGAAGGCGAAGTAGATTTTTAACTTTCAAGTTAAGTGGTGTTTTTACAGGTTAAAACTACTCAGTGAATTTTTAATATTAAACATCAAGTTAGATTTTACTTAACCCACCTGTGTTTTTATTTATTTTATCTCATCTTATAAAAATACATTAGAATTTCTACATATGTAAATATTTACTATTTTAGTAAAACTTAGAAATAGATATTAAAAAGTTATTTTAGTAAATTAGTGTACATAAACAATTAAAACATTATTGGAGATATCATTGAAACCTTACAGGCTATTGGCTTTGGAAATTTGATATTATTTTAGTATTTTAATTTTATTAAAATATTGTGAGGCAATTATATGATTTACAAAAGTAAATATATTTTATAATTTGTTGTTTTAAATTTTTAATAATTGTAAGTTGTATTTTTATATATAATTAACTGTTTTTTTTTCAAAACAAAATTCCTATGTGATGTGTATAAAAATGGCTACCTTATTGACCATGATGAATTTAAGCAGATAAGAAAACTCAAAGTCTGAGAAGAAAAAGTAGGATTAAGAAATATGTATCTGATAAATTTAGAGAAGGAAGGATTAAAGTGGAATTTCTGCACAAATACAGGAGATTTAAGGCTGGTAAGGAAATTTTCAATAATTTACAGGGATTTCATTGGTCTCCACTCGCGCACAATGGCCGGTGATGAATGTTAACTTAAATCGTTTTGTATTGAAGCAAGGTAATTGCTAATCTGGAGATGTAAACAATTAAACTAAATTTTGATAAGAAAATGTTAAATAGAAATCCTTTCAGTTTGAATTCCTCATCAATTTCAATTCGAGTTAAGTTTTAAAAACTCATTCTACTTTTGAAGTTATATTAAGCTGATCAGGAAAACATTGATTGTAAATTACTGTTTGATTTTTTTTAACAGAAAAAAGAAGAAGTTATTTTCAGGAAGTTAGGCTTCAAAAAAACAACAATCAGAAAATTTGATATCCTAGCTTCTTATCGGGCCAAGGAGAAAGTTTGGATTCATACTCTGCTTTTGAAGTAAAATTTACAGAAAACAAAAATTCAAGAAACTAAAGCCTAAATAAGTTTCATAGGAAAAATTTAAATTAAAATCTGTTTAGAAGACGGTCGATTTAATGAAAAATAAAATTTTCAGTTCCGTTTTTAGAAGTGTTGTAAATTTAATGCTTTCAAATTCAAACCAGCTCTTTTTATTTTATTTGCAGGTTGGAAGGCTGAAGCAGGAGCTTAAAGACGCAGGAAAACGCGAGGGAGAAGAAGAGGAGCAAGAAAATGATAAAGATCAGCCTGCAGTTACAGTTACCTCCTCTGACTGCTGCAATAGCGAAGACACCGCAATATTAATCAGGCCTCAAAACAATAACAACACAGAAGAAGAAACACAACAAATTGTTGGCAACGACAAAGCTGAAGAAGGAACTGAACAGATTTTGAGTCCTGCCAGCTTTTGCAGTCACGCAGATTCGAACCCCCGACAAATTAACAACCGAGAAAACAGAGATAAACTTCAAAGCTTTCTCTATCCTCATAATTACTGCGATGATCTGTATTACCATGAGTCTCCATTAATTTCGGAGGAGCACCACTGGCTTACTTTCTGTTCACATACTAAACCGTAAGCGGTGAGATATAATTTATCGAATCATCTATAGTTATACGTATATATGGGCAACCGTATATCGCGACATACGAGTACGCATACAATGTGTATTGTATACGCGCACGGTGTTGTGTGTATACGGGCGCTCGCTTTATAATAGTAAAGCATCCATTCCATCTAGAGTTTGTGTCCGGCACTTTGAATGGCATGGCTAGAAATTCCGAAGGTGCCCGTTTTGTTTCGGTTAGAACCAAATCAAAACGTGTATTTCAATTATATGTTTTAAGAGGTTTTCCAGTTAAATTTTTTAATAAAAGGTTTAATAATATGTTTATAAAAATGGATCAAATTTATTTTTTAGTTTGGTATATTTTTAGATTTGACATTATAAATATTTTTCATCATTAATATTTCTGATCAAATTTTATGATATATCATCAGGATGGCTTTCTCATTCTTATGATAGATCATCATCTTTATAATTCAAGAGTTTGATTTGAAATGTTGATGATGAAAATATAGAATCAAATCCAAAAATATGTTAAGCTAATTCATAATCAACTATAAAAATTATATCTGTATTTTTATCATAAATTATATCTGTATTTTTATCATAAATCTAAAATATAGATAAGACAAAAAATAATGATCTAATTTTCCAACTATTAACACAGATTTAACCTCATGCCATACCTTTAATTCAGATGTCATCATCTATCATCAAAATAAAAATAAAAAAAATATACAAAATAAAAAGATTACGCTTTAAACATGAGAAACAAATAATACCCATCAAGAGGTCTCTGCTGTTTTAATAGATCGTAATGATAATCTCGAATATTAAAGACGAGAAAAAGGTTTTAACGTACATTTCGCCACATAACTTTTCTAATGATTATTATTATTTCAATATAGTTTTTAGCCAACTTTTTATTTTTTAATATTATGAAGATTAAAGTTCAATAAAGATAAAATGTTGAAAAGGGCATTACAAGACAATTATTATTAAAAACAAAAATTAAGAGATAACTTTTTGTTATAGATGGTATATAAATAAAATATTTTTATTATTAGTGAAATTATTTTTTAATATGAAATAATGTTTATGTAATTGAATGTATTAATTTTTTATAGAGGATTTTATATCATTTATAAGATCATTTTGTTATGGTGCACAAGTTTCCATTGAGAGTTAAAGATTGAGGGTATTCATTTGTTAAAGTAGTTTACTTCATCTTTATGATGTTAGAGCATTCACTCAACAAGACTTAATATTTTGTGGACTCATTCAAAACCATTCAACTTCACAAATACACCAAGAACCCCCATTGACAAATAACCAGAAAATAAAATCATAAATTCAAATCATATAAAAAATAAAATACATACCTCTTTTAAACCATCTAAAAATCTCCAAATTTCCCAACATCATAAATTATAAAAATGCCAATTCCAATTCCATCATACCAATGTTAAAAAGGTAAAAATACATTTTTAGTGTTAACTAATACCAAGAGATAGGTCATTCTTCAATGATCTAAATGTATTGTTTGTACACTCCTCATTTGAGCCCTTGTAATGTTTTGACATTTCAACATTGAAAATATAAATAGAGCCTAAACACCTGGAAATATAAATAGAAAGCTTAGGAAACTAAATCTTAATCCGGTGAGGAATATTATCTCACTAATATTTCCGAAAATGGCTGAAAAAAGAAAGAGGAGAGTCAACAAGAATTGAGAGGAAAGTCAAAGAAGAAATTTGGATTACTAGAAGTCTAAGTATAGAAGGTAACTTACATTTTCGGCGGTCCTGGCAAATAATATGCTCTAAGTCTATGCCTAACACCGCTTTGACGTTTCTGCTATTCTCATGGTACGTTAGTGGTTGTTCTATATACCTATTCTGATCTGCTTTGTCTTATGTGATAGTTTTTTCAAATGCACATGCACATGTTATACCTAAAATTCACGTAGGTTCACAATTTTTGAAATTGGACAAGATAGATGCGTTACTTGCTGGTTTAAAATAACAAGGGACAAAATTTTGTGTCAATTTGCTTACTAATTCCCTAGATTTATGGGTTAAATGGGTCCAGAAATCTAAAATGATTGTGAAGTTTTTTAATAGAAATTACAGCAAGGCCGCAACCAATAAAATATTATAACAAAATTTACAAAGTCCAACAATACAAACAAAATACAACTACAAAAGAAACAGCTCATAACCAAAACTATTGGCTAAAATAACTTCCCCATCTTTTTCCAAATCATGAGCATAGGGATAAAGTCACGAAAGTACGGCCTTATTTCATGGAAATAACAGATTATAATATGTAAGAGCATTTTTAGTTCTGATTTAGATAAAGAAAATCTCTTTTTTATACAGATTTGGATGACTCCATTCGCCTTTTAAAGAATATATGAGAGAGACATCAACAAATGGGAAAAATATGGTCGAGGAAATTTGTGTCGTGGTGGGTTGAGGTGGGTTTCGGCGAGTTTCGGTGAAGGTTCATTTACCATTTTGAATAAATTAGAGAGAGGAAACCTAAAAGGATCTGAGAAAATTATTAGGGCAAATAATATTTAGATAAATATTTTAAGTAAATTGTTGCTTTCATGATATAGAATAGGGGATTTTAGATTTATTTTTATTTTGATGATATAGAATAGGGGGTGGAGTATCTAGCACCAATAGGGAAATAGTTGTACTAATCCTTACTTACTTTCATTTGGGTCTTTGACATTGCAAAATTAAATATATAATTTGATTTAGGATAAGGAGTGGGATTTTCAGTTAGATTATAATGATAAGGAGTAGGATTAGATTATAAATCTTCTTGCTTTCCAGGTTTTGTCCATGTGATTTTGAGGAGTGACCTTGTGTCTTACCTTTTTTTTGTGAATATGTGTATTATATTTTGATCTTTAATTAATAGACATGTGTATTCATAAAAAAAAATGAAATAATTAAATGATACTTAGCACTTAATATGATATAGAAATGATTGTCATTGATGTCATTTATTAATTTATTATTATATTAAAAATTTGCAACTTGTCAAACAATGATCTATGAGCAACAAAACTTTCTAGATTGACTTTCAAGTTTATGGTTGCACCCATAGATTTAACAACTTGAATTCATTTAGATTTAATAAATTCAAGTTTAGAGTTTATTGTTAAATTTTCTTGCTCAAGGGCTTGATTAAAGGAGAATAAATCCTTGTCTAGCTCAAACAATTTCCACCCACATATCCTAAACATGGTATATTAGATTGAAGTGATTCTAGACTCTATTGTACATACATATTCAAAAATATATTTTTAAATTTTTTTGATTAGTTTCCAAAATGATTAGGGGGAATCATGCTCATTTTTTCTTCTTTCAAGATGTGTCCACTTTGAAATTTAGTAAAAAGTCATACATTCAATAAAAAAATTAGGCATAAACTACATGATGTTATCTTTTTTCCATCGAAGCAATTTTTGAAATACTAATAAAAAGTTAACATTTTAGGGGGAGCACGCCAAATGCTACGCTATATTTTTCTAACAAAAACATGAGAACTTTGTGTGCTCCCTTATTTGAACCCCTTAATCTTAAACATTTAAATAACAATAGTAGTTTAGAAAGTAGATTCAAAGAACTACAACTTTTGTTTTTGTCATATCTTCAAATTTTGAGAGTAACTACATCCAAATTCTGATCCAAGATCAATTTTTACTGATTTTAGAAAAAAGTGGCCATTTAAGACCCCATTTTGGTCCCTCATTTCCATGCACATGCCTTTAACCTATTCATATATATAATTATTCCCCTATACTTACTATATACCTTATCATTACACACAAATAGTTTGATACATTAAAACATACCCCACATTTATTAGTCTATCTATACACTTTAATTTATTTGTTATCCACTTGGATCTAACCAATTTTTCACCCTCATAAAATTTTATGGTTGTGATGGTGACCACATGGTTATAGAATTATACCCTTCCTTTCTAAAATTTAAAATTTAAAGTTGGATGACTAACACCATTCATCTTCCTTCCTTGAGTTGACTAAACACACATTTGTCATAATTTGATGTTATTCATTAAAGTAA
This sequence comes from Sequoia sempervirens, assembly GCA_007258455.2. NCBI lineage: Eukaryota > Viridiplantae > Streptophyta > Pinopsida > Cupressales > Cupressaceae > Sequoia > Sequoia sempervirens. The sequence goes on along the minus strand of VDFB02007463.1, from coordinate 35,245 downwards.
AGATATTCAATATATTTATTATATTCAATTCAAAATATGCATACTCTTGGTCATCCTATAATATTAAAGGAGATTTAGTGACACACTGTAATCAATAATTTAAAGGAAATAAAGAATCTATATACAACACTTTATGGCCCTTTTTTGTTGACTTTGAATATTTATACATATTTTTGGGGGTTGACCTAAAAAAATTGTTTCATTATGATACAATGAAAAACCTATCAAGTCATTTTTAAATGACATCATCCTCATAGACATCAAAAAAGGTAAAGAACATACAAAAATATTAAGTGAGCATGAAAGTAGAATCACGTAATTTTGGGGGTTCCTCTAGGAGAACTTTTCTCCTTGTTCTAAATGACAAACCTATAAAGGTATTCATAAATACCATCATCCTCATAATATCAAAAAGGTAAAGGACATATATATGCATTAGGTGACCATAAGAGTAGAATCCACAAGTTTAGAGGACTAGTCCATGATCATGAACTTGCCCCAACCTATGAAATTTTTATGTAATATAACATATAAAAATCATAAAACCTAATGTAGTAATATGAAGGGAAGTAACATTTTCTAAGAATATTCGTAGTTGATATCAAAATATTCATTAATTAGTGTGCACTCTTCGATCATATAACAAAGTGCCTCCATCTTCTTCATTTAATTTCCTAAAATTTAGAAAGTATAGCTGTCTAAGTTATCAATCACCAATTATCATTTATTAATCTCACATATGACTAATTTATACTTATTTATATGTATTTGATTGGATTAACCTATATCAACCTAAGGAAACCTTATTTTCTATTTCATATATGCATACATCATAATATAATATGGGGCTCTTTATCTTACAATTTTAAAACTAAATTATTCAATGTTTATAATCATCTTTGACATGAAGGATAATACCCAAGATTTGAATAGAATTATTCTTACTAATGAAATATTATATTTAATATACAAATTACATAATATATATTTACCACATCTTTCAAAAATTATCTTTCCTATTATAAATATTCTCATTAATCTAAAAAATTAACTCCAAAACTATAAAAAAATCTGTAATCCATACTAAAAGTTTAGTTTATAACTATGCTATTACTAATAACCAAAAATATATTATTAAAAATACACATATTTATCTAAAATTGTTTTTTCTTTTCTCGAATAGATGGAAATCAGAATGAATTCCAAAAAAAATGACATGTCCAAACATTTTACTATTATATATTACAAATTCACATGTACAAAACTATTTACAACTATTCTACAAGAAGGGAGCTTCTAAGCTATACAAAGTTATAAATGCATATCAACTAGAAAATAATACTTATTTGAGGTAACTTTCTAGAATACCCCACACACTCTCCTAGATGAATATGTAGAACAAGTTATTAGACTATGGTCACTATCAAGGAAGAAATAATATATTCAAATAATTCACACCTACCTTAGCTAGGACCATTCCAAAGTGAAACTTATGTATCTCGAGTTGGACATGATCTATTTTTTTTTTTTTTTCAATATCCACTATCTATGTATCCACTTTCTTTGGGTTAAAGATCCTAAATGCTTTTCCAAGTTTTCCTTTTGATTTTTAAATTTTCATAGGTGGTATCCAACTATTGAACCCCTTCAAAATAAACTTGGTTATAATTTTAATTTTAATTTATAAATTATTGTATTTATTAGATATATGATTTTCCTTTCAAAAAGGTAATTTCTAGAATTTTATCCCTTATAAAAGGGTTGTTTGTTAATAATTTTTCTCTTACAAAAATTATTTCACTTTACAAATGAATCATTTGAACTTCTTATGCATTTTATTCAAGTGTCTTACAATTCCTTTTTCAATCCCTCCTTTTATTTACATGGGTCAAAACACATTGGAAAGAAGTATAGTTTTTAATATAGGGAAAAGTCTCATAATATATTATCACTCATGTCTAGATATTGAACTCAATCTATAGATCCCTCATTTATCACTTTGGATCTAATCTACAAGTGCAAACTTGACCCATGCCATTTTTGTAATCATAAACTTGAACCTTGATTTTATAAAAATTAAATTCAAACAAAATCACACTAAATTCTTTCTATGATTCATTGTGATTTGACTTATCACATGTTTGTGATGATTTATGTAATATATTATTGTACTTAAATATATTCATTGTTTCATTTTAAAATTATTAAAGAATACAAGAATGTGAAATCAAATCTAGGTCAAATAGCTTATTAAAGAATCAATTTTGCATAATTTTTGTTATTTACTTATAACATCTTCTTAGACCTATTGCACATATACTTACTATCCTTGATCATTTTTCCAAAGCCATTGAATTATCCCAACTAAGGGTGTAATTGAGGAGAACATGAACTTCATTCTTCAATATATTTTCTAAAGATGTTTGTAAACATTATAAGATTTAGGGTGAGTAAATGCTAGAAGTTAACTTTATGTTGGTTCATTGTTATGAGTATAAGTTTAGGTCTATGCACCATATCATTTCCACAAGTTTATGAAGGTCAGGTATACAAGTGTCAATCTAAACTAGAGGGAAACAAATCCAATTTATAGAATCTAAGATTGTCATTTAAGCAAGCCCTAAAAATCTAGCATTGTCACAAATAATTTCCTAACATCTTCTATATCATTTTTCACCTTCATAATCTAGCTAGGCATCACATTAATTAAACACATAATTTTAAATCTAAATATAGTTAAATATAAGTTTCTAAAATAAATAAATAAATAAAATTTTATTTGTCACTATCATGTAGGGATAATATAATAATCAATAATTATAACTAGATATTATTCATTGTACCTTCTAACCAACAAAATATATATTTTAAGCTAATATCAATATGTGTGCAAATTTGTTGACTAAAAAATTGAAAAATGACTTATTTGGATTGCTATTGGCTAAATAGTTCCAGTTATTCTTTCATGTTACTTTTTGTTGAATGATAAGATGGGATGATGTGAGCTTCTAAATGAACATGCTATCCATCTATTATACTATTTTATAATTGCCTAAAGTAGCTTGTTTTCCCTATCAACATAATCATAGATGATACTGGGCATGGACTTTGAGCTTGGAATGGATATCAACTTGCATGTTTAAAAAGTTGAATCATGTTAGTGAATGCCATTTATTTTTGGGTATTAATCTTTATAATAATTAGGTATACCTATATGAAGCCAAGTTGACAACAACATTTATCACATCAAAATCATTATATGAAGAGCCCACACAACCCAAAAACAATTCTATCCATACGTAAGTGGGGATTAAAAATAATTTAAAACTTTACATGGTTTAGAATATCTCTCTTAATATTTAACTCTTATGATTCTACTTTTTTTTTACAAGATTAAAAAGTCAACCTATTATATTAAAAAACGTTTAAAGATAAATTGACTGTGAGTTAAAAAATACTAATAAACTTTTATTATTTTAATACTCTTCAAAATATAATTTTAATAAATTAAAAAATAATTTAACAACATAATTTAAGGTAATGCAATTTGAAAAAATTAATTATTTTCATTATCAAAAAAATAACACAAATTACTAAAATTTAGAAGTTTTCTTAATTTCACATAGATTCAAATATTTATTTTATTTTAGTGTGTCAATATTATTTATTTAATCGTAATAACAAAAATATATATTAAACATTTAATTGTCAAATTACTATTTATAACAATTTAAACCAAAAGAACTACTCTTAAATGACAATTGTTCCAAATAATATATTGATTAGGTAAAACTCTTAAAAGAAAGAAAAGATGAAACCATCAATGGAGTTAAATTATCTACTCATGGAGACATTAAAGTCATTATCATCCATGTAAACCAATCCCTAATACAAGACAAGACATTAAAGACTATGATTGCCAACATTAATTTGACAAATTAAATGTTATTTTATTTTTCGTTAACATTGTCAACTTTTGACATAGAGAAATCTACACTCAAATCCTACACTCTCGTTGGGTGGAATTTATTTTTATGAAGTTTAAATAGACATTGATAAGAAAGATGCCCATTTTAGGAAATGTGGTGTTTATTATTCATTGTCCTTAACAAGATCTAAAGAGATCCCACTTTTATTGGCTTTCCAAAAATCCCCACATCTTGAGTATAATGAACATGTCATTTCAAGCTTTTCATTAAAACATGGTAATTTTTTTATATCTTTGTTAAGAGTTATAGCTCAAGAATTGAGAGGGATAAAATGTTTTTATTACTAAGAGAATTCATGGAGGTTTGTTGGGTGAAAGGTAAGAGGATCTTAATAGATATTATTTTTTTCTTTCGTCAAAGATTGGATTTGTTTTTGTTATATGAATGTAATGATTTCTTTTATTTTTGCTGAACTGACAATTTGATAGTTATTTCTCTTATAAAATTTTACTTTTATTATTTTGTGACTATTTATGTTTTTCAGATCACATATTTATTTCAGTCTCAACTGTATTATGATTTATTATACTCTCAATCTTATCATTCAACTTTAAAACACAATCTTACATGATCTATATTTTTAAAAAATAATTATATATTTTAATGATTTTATCAACTCTCATAATATTTCAAACTTGATTAATATAGAAAATAAAAAGATTAACAATTTTATCCATAAATAGAAATGTAAGGAATCATTGTACCAACTTTTAAGAAAATTTCCATTAAGGTTCGTAATGAGCATATTTAAGTGATATATGTTGTGGAGGGTCCATGATGGGACACTTTAGTAGCAAGTGGATTTGTGAGTACGAGCTCTTTCTTTGTTACTCAATGCCCATCAATACGGAATGTTAGTTTGGAACAATGAAATATTCCACACCCCATAACATTAGGTGTTGTGCAACTCAAAGTGCTGCCATGTATTTCAGGAGGACCACATTGCTCATGATGAGGTAGGTTGAAGCTAAAATACATACTAGACCTTCACTTCCAATCTTCCAATGAAAGTTAGAAAGATTTTCTAGAACTACAAAATGTCAATGACATATGAATTCTCACATGGCATAGATATCCATTAAAAGGTTTTTATAAAACTTCAACGGAATTCTTCAAGCAAAATGTCTAGTCACACCACTTTTTACAAACTCCAATCACATCACTTCTAGAAGGTCTTGCAAAGAAATTTATACTATTTGCTTGTAACCTTGGATTGAAGGGTGGGCTACATTTCAATTGTTTTCAAGCTCTAAGGACGAGGATTTAGATTCAAAACACTCTTTGGGGTTAAGGATCTAATATAAGGGATTATACTAAAATAAAGAAAGTAGTCCATAGTAGAAGATTATAAGTAGAAGAGATTTCAAGCTTAAGATAGATGAGAGAAGATGAAAAGTGGGTTTTATTAAATATTTTGATATGAAAAGTGGGTTTTATTAAAGATTTTGATTTTTTTTTTTTGTTGTCTTTTTAGCTATCTTAGTATTTTTATTTTTGATTGTTTATAAGTCATTTGTTTCGAATAGATTAGTTTAGGAAGCGTATTTTACATGTCTATTTCTTTTCAATATGGTTTTGATTATTGTGTTGGTTTAAAACAAGTGGCATGACTTCTTTTTGTGGTCGTTTATTTTTATATTTTATTTTTTCAGCCTAACTTCCAATAAAACATAGAAGTGATTTCATCAATTTGTTGAATGTCACATGCAATCATTTCTAATATGCAAGTGACTAAAAGGGGTGAAACACTTATGCATAAGGGTACTTTAAAGGAGGGAAATAATTGAGGAGAAATACCTTTCAAGAAGACATTCATCAACAATTTGAAATAAGTGAATAATTCAAGGGACAATATTTTATTTGAGGAAATTAATATATTATAATTAAAAAAAAAAGATTGAAAGTAGCTTAATAACTAAACAAAGTATATTTTTTTAAACCAATATTTTATACAAAATGGATAAACTCTATAAAAGTTTGTTGCTTCTACTTGGACTGCATGATTCAAATCTAACTATTATATAGCTTTATCGTTCAATAAATAAAACTTATTAAAAAAAATTGGGGTTCTTGGTGAGAAACAAACTCACCACTTGGTAGTGAGCCTTGTACTTATAATTTCAAATGGATGATTAGATAAGGACAAACTTATTTTAAAAATTAAATAAATTGTTGGAGTTATTTAATTTAGATACCTCTAACTTGTTAGGATCATAACTCCTAGCTCGTTACTTGAAATTGAAAGTTTGTATATGTGTTGGAAAGTTTAGTCCATGAGATAATAAATGTATTTTTAACCATATAATAGTTGAAATATTACATCTCAAAGTTTCAATTTGAAGGATCCAAAAAATAGAAAATACAATCATATAGAAAAATGTAGAAAACTAGAATTTTAAAAATTTACCCAAAAATTCCACTTTGATGGATTGATGTGTTTTCTACATATTTTATCCCTCTTCAACAAGAACTATGTCACATATCTTATAATTTATATGTTAGATGAAAAGCTTTTCTTTTGATGATTCTAGTTACTAATGAGCCAATTTCTTTGATGTAAAAAATGTTCCACCTTCACCACTTGATAAAATAGAATTTGGTGATTCTTCATCTCCTTGACTAGTGTATCAATGATATAACCTATACAAACTATAATGTTAGTATCATTGTTCAATACATGTTCTACAACTATTCAACAAAATTTGATGTGTCCAACAACGGTAAAAGTATGGTTTGATAATTTCTACATTAAAAATTAGATGTAACTTGAAATAATATGACAAGTTAAATTTAGATGCATTATCACTCATAACTTATGTAATGGTGTTAGCCATTCTCCTATGCATGCAATGACCAAAGGCTAAACACTTAAGAGCTCATGCCTACTAGCATATCTTTCCATCTCACTCGAAACACATGTTCTTCACTTTTACTTCACCCTACACACTGCGACCTATGAGTTTCTAACTCCCCATGCACATATCAACAATTAGTAAGAGATAATTAACAAATACAATCAACTTGCAATAATATGGACACATAATAGGACAATAACATAAAGGTGTGTCCCAATTTTTGGTCTAAATGAGATGCACAAATTAATATTTTTAAAATTTTCATTTTCTCTCAATTATAGAAAGAAAATTGTAAAGAATTTGAAGATAATACAAACTAATGATTTGTGATATTTCCCACATAAATTTTGTTTATAATTTTAAAAAATCTTAATGTTTTAAATATTTTTTTAATAAAGGATTTCTTTTATTTTATAATATTTTTTAGCAAGTAATATTTTCTCATAATGTATAACTTAAGATAGAAATAAAATATCTTTATAATTTTTAAAATATAGATTATTAATATTTATCTAAGCACTCATTTTTTATAATTTTTGTTGCATATTTTTTCATATTGCATAACACTTTTCATATAGACCCAAATTAATTAATTTTTAATTGAAAGAAAATCATTATGGATGTCTCCTATTTTTTATATATATTTTTATTTTCCACATGTGTCAAATAGAGGCTTTTAATTATTTTAATGAATCTATTATGATTAGAAAATAGAAATAAATATGTTAATTAAATACATAATTAAGATATATATTTTTGAAAATATATTGTGAAGGTTACATTGTTACAAAATTTCATATGATGAATGACTTTTTTTAATAATGAAAAATGTGATTCGAATCAATAGTTTGTCTCTAATGAAATCATTCCATGCATCTTGGAGGGTAAAAGGGTACCATAAAGAATATTTAAGGGACACACATATACAACGTTTCAAGAATGTCATCAACACTAAATCTAATTTTCCTTATGTCCCAAGATTGGGGCATAGTATTTTGTATAATTTTTAAATTGACAAATGTTATGCTTCCACCCGATATGTTTTTCAAAGAATATCTTAGTATCATACTACTACATCAAAGCATAAAATCAATATACATAGGTCACTATTATGTAGCATTTCCCAACCTATTAATATCATCATGTATAATTATAAATGTAGTGTAGACTTGCTTATAGTGAACTAGTATCCCAAAATATAAGTAATACTTATCCTTTTTATATTGTTTCGAACATTTTCTTATATGGGTGTAAATACATAAAAACCCAATCTATGACTTGAAAATGTTGCAAATATTGTCATTGATGTCAAGAAGGAATTTGTTCAAGTTTATTGTCATTAATGCAAAAAGAAGATTATCATCATGATTGATGTCAAAGGGAAATTGATATCATGAGGATTTAATAGATGATATGTGATATGATGATACAAATCTTGAAACTAAGAAACATGGATCCATTGATCATATTCAAGATATTGTACATTGGATATGATAGATAAATTAAAATAGACAAGATCATCGACTAAAGACAAGGAAGAATAAGAGTTTGATTTAGTTTATGATGATCGACTATGAAATGTACTTTATGTTGACCAACTTCCTTGATATATTCATCTCTTATAAGAAAGTCAAAATAAAATAAATTTAAATTACTTTATATCCTATTTGGTTTGATCAACATCCTTGGCAACCAAGACAAAGTCATTTATTGTTAATACCGGCTTACCACTTTATTATATGTTTAAAGGAAATCATTTATTTCAATGATAAGAAAATCACCCAAGCACAAGTGATATGAAGGATTAATAAGTAGCAATGAAGAATTAATAAAGTGCACCAATAATGTTAAAAGAAGGGCAATGCTTATCGTCCTTTCAAGAAATTGATTATATTTGATAATATGCAACATTTTAATGAAGGAAAAAATTAATACTTTGTGAAGAGTTTGAGTAAAAAAGGAAAAGATTCATTTAATAAGGAGTAGCAATTAGAATTAGTTTTAAAAGAAAAAAACATTTCCTTAACACAAGGACATATCCATTCAAAAGGTTGCGACTATTCTAAGGGCTGCTCTCTTCATGAAGAGGCATAAGAAAGATATAAATGCAAAGATAAGTTGGAGAGAAAATTAGGTGTGAGTAGAAGTGAGATGTGTGAGGGTTAAATAAGAAGAGGAGTAAAAGTAAGTATATGGATTTCAAGATATATCATTCAACCTCAAGTAGATTTTATGAAAAGAAAATAATAAATATTTAATCAAGGCAGATTTGTGAAGAGGTTTATGCAGATTTGAGAAGGAAATTATATGAAATTGATTTATTCAAATTAATGAGAGAAAGAATATATAATCAGATTTTAAAAAGGCATTGTAAGAGTTTAAGACATATTTGAGTAGGAAAATACTTACTCATTTAGAAGTTGGTTCTTACCAAAAGAAGAGATTGGTGTCTCTTATTGAGTTGGTGCTTAGTTATGGAGATTGGTGTCTCTAGTGGGTTGGTGCTTCCCAAAAGAAGAGATTGGTGTCTCTTGTTGAGTTGGTGCTCAATTGTGGGGATTGGTGTTTCTTGTTAAGTTGGTGCTCAGTTGTGGGGATTTGTGTCTCTAGTGGTTTGGTGCCTAAAAATCATATAAGAGGGGATTGGTGTCTCTTGTAGGTTTGTTCCTACAAAGATTGTAAAAGAGATTTATATAAAAGAAAGATTTTGTCACAGTTTTCTCCTGTAAGGGTTTCAAGTAAATCTTGTGTTCTTATGTTGCATAACTATTAGATCTTATGTGATTGATAATGTTATATTTGTTAAGTGTTGAAAAAGAAAAGGATTATCTTATACTAATTTTATTAGGATTTGGTGTTTTACACCATTGCATAAATTGATTTATTATAATGTTGTAATTAAATAATTATTTAGTTGTGGTGCACCTAGGAGGCGTGTTTAGCCACACTAGGTAATTATTTGGGGCCACTTGTAAGTTGTATTGTAACAATGGGTTTATTATTTTGTGTGAGAGACATAGGATAATAATTTAATATTTGGGGAAAGTATTTAATAATGTGAAAACTTAGTACCCAATATTAAATTAGGGGTAAATGGTTTTGTGTTCACTTGGTTTTGTGGCACATGGTTTTATCTACCACTTGGTTGTATTTGTGTGAGCTTGGTTCTATAAAAGAAAATACATGTTTAGTGGTTAAAGTTGGTTGGGTGATTGGAGTGTCATTAATGTGTCTTTTTGAGGAGTGCATATGTGAAGCATGGCATGGGATGTGTGGATTCATGCTTGGACACATGGAGGATGCATTAGAGAGGCTTGATGTTTCATAAGTATTCATTGTAACTCTATAGGTGCATGCATTGTTTATTTGTTGAATAATAGATGGAATATGTATACTTTTGAAGGTTAGGATTTTTTCCTCTTGAGACTTTTCCTAGGGTATATCTTGTGTTATCTTGTGACTTATCTATTTTGATTTATGAATTTGGTTATTCTATAAGCTTGTATGCATGCTTTTCTCTCATGGTGTTATCTAGGAAATGGATTAAATGAATTGGGAATTGATGCATTAATTCCTAACAAGTGTTATCAAAGCTTTCATGGTTGCGGGAGGTGTGAGTTCCTAGGTTTTTTTATAACCCTTGCTTGTGTAGGATTTGGTACAAAGTTGAATCCATGGCTATGTAGGATAGATATGAGACATTACAAGATATTGAACACATGTGTAGGTGTTGTTTTGCAGATTTGGGCTTTTGGGGTTCATAGATTTGTTGGGTTTATTATAGATTTAGGGTTTGATAAAACTGGGTCAAAAGGGTTTCTTGGTTTATGCTTTTATATGAGGTTTTTATAGAGAAAATTTCATAGATGACCTCTTGAGACAAAATGAACCTCACCATTGGATTCAAGATGGCCAAGAAGCAAAAATTGATATAAAGTTTTCCCTATTTTGACCAATTGAAAAAAATACAATTTTTTTACCTCCCAACCCTACTTGTACGACTGTACGGATCGACTACAAGGTTGCAGAAAAATATAAAATAAAATAAAATCCTATTGTCCTTTTTAAAATTTAAAAAACCTACAAATTAAATTAAATTAAAGCAAGAAAATAAAATTAAAAAAGTTGGGGGGGCGGGGAGGGGGGGGTTCCATAGAGCTCCCATGGCCTCTACCGCATGATGCAATAGGCCTATAGGCTTGTTAGGTTCGCTGACACTTTCAGCTACCAATGGAGACTTCTTGGGCTAGTGGGGCCTTTGGCCCCTGGTCCCTAGTACCTAGTCACAATCTAGCCTTTGTCAAGGGCGAATAAAACTTGCATCCTTTTAAAAAATTTAACCCACCTAAATTAAATATTTTTTAAACACTATTTCAACTCCTTTGCTTCTTCTCCACTCACCCAACGGTGCCATTCGACTGAGCCACCAATGGAATCACTCACGGACCACCAACTAGCTGCCAACCAACCACCCCTATAGGGTAGATTAAAGCAATTTTATTTTAGGGGACATAACTTTCACCCACGATGTTAGATTTTTGACTTCCAATAGTCAATGAAAATCTCTCTCCAAGAAAAATGTAGTGATATAGGGTTGGTTGCCTAATTTTGTCGTTTACATCAATTTTTGGGGCATGGAAGCTATATTTTCTCTTGTACACGATTTTGGTCATAAATTTTACATACAAAATTGGATTTTCAATTTGAAATAGGCATTAGAGCACATGAGCAATGCCATACATAATGGATCAAGTAAACTTTTAGTTTGTGGTGTATAGAGAGTATTATACTTGTTTTATCACTTGTAGGTGCCTAAGATTCAGAGTGTGATTGCATGAGCATCCAAATGAGTCAAGAGGAAAAACCTTGAGGGAGTACATGTTTTTATATGATATTTTTGATGGTATAATTGATTATGAATTTGGTACTTCCTGGTGTAGGTTTGCATTCATTTTCAAAATTGGACTTTGATGGTGATAAGTACATAGGTTGTTTTCAATTTTTTACCCGACATGGGTTGACATGTTTAGAGATTTGGAGTCTCATGTGGGTGATAGTTGAGTGCAGGTACAATGTTGGTGATAATTATGGTGTCATAGATATGTAGGTACATTTTAGAATTGGCACAACATGATCATGTATGTGATTGTTTGGTGGTTATATGGTTTGGTGTTAGGAAGTTGTTCTTATCTCATTGATGCTCAATTAGTTCCTTGGCTATGGTTACATTTTTGTGGACATTTTTGGCAAATCAAATTTGTGATTGATTTGGTTTTTTAGTCTTGTTTTCTATAGGATTATCTTCTTTGACATCTTGGTTTGCATGTTACTAATGTGACGATGAGTTTTCATGCTTTAGTGTTTGGGATATTCGAGTTATATAGTTGTGTGAGTTGGAAACCCATTTGGTTGTAGTGAGATGACTTAGATGTGGAATGTCTATATCCACAAGATTGATTAAGTTTTGATGCAAACTTTGTTAGTTGACCTTGTTTGTGGTCATTTGTACATTATTATGTTTCTTTGGGATGCCAGGATGGATGATTAGAGTTCCATGCATTTTAGTGTTAGGGACTTGTAGCATGTGGTTTTATCATGATGTCATGATAGCTTGGTTGCATTTCATTGGTTACACATTTCAGTGGGTGATTTTGATAGTGATGATTTGGTGGTGTAGGATTGATTCCTGATGTTTTGATGGTAGTTGTATCTTCTTAGTTTGGAGATATTGGTTCTACTTCTTCTTTGGAGCTACTAGGATTGCAATTGTGTGTGGACCATGGGTGATATTCATTTAGGATATGGTTCCCATGATTCCATGTGTAGCTCAGTATCACGGTTCAATGGGAGTTATTAGCAATGACATGATTCATTGTTTGGTGATGGGTGATCTTCTCTAGTGTTTGTGCATGTCTTGGAGGAGCTCTTAGATCTTGTTGCTACAAAAGAGTTATTTCACATTTATAGGTTCACTATTAGGAGATGGTTATCTTCATGTGATTGGAGATGTTAATTCTTGGCTTAGAGTGATTTTTGGTATTGTGCCATGGTTTACTATTGATGCTAGCTTAGAGGGTTTGACATGATATGGGTTCTCTTGAGAATAGTATGTATGCATTGGTACATGTGATATCCTAGGAGGAGATGGATAGATCATGATGTCATGTTTGGGTTCTTGATTCTACGGTTGGAGCTTTGACATCAATCTTGTTGGTTCTCTTGGTATTTGAGTACACTAGTCATGTGCTTGGGAGCTTCTTAATAGTGCAGTGGTGTATTTAGATATTAGCATGGATTGATTGGTTGTAGGTGCTCATGGATACTTGGATGCTTAGTTGAGGCTGGAGTTCTCTTGGGATTGGAGACATTTTCTTGAGATAGTTACTCTTTGGAGGTTTGAATAGGAAGTCCAATTAGCCTTCACCTAGATATGGACATGAGTTCATTATAAACCTATAGAGGAGATTGTTCTTGGAGTGAGTCATGATGACTTGGTTATCCTAGAGGAGCACTCTCATTCCCCACTCTTGGTCTACTTAGTGCTTTATCATCTAAAAGGTATTTTCCCATTCTTGTTTCAAATGTGTTATGTTTTGTACTTTGTTTTCTCATGGGAATGAGTACTAGTCCATGGTGATTGATTGTGGAAGACTCATTTGAGGATAGTTTAGAATGAGTTTTTATTGCTCTATCTTTCATAGATATGGATATTAAGATATTTATAGTTGGTTCTGGAGGATTAATTTTGAGGGAAGTTTAGAATGGTTATCTTCTTGTGCATATGAGTTTATTTATGTTATCATTCATTTATGAGTAGTTTTAGGAGATTTTTATTGGTCTAATTTCCTGATTTAGGAATGGATACTTTGAGTTTGATTTCCTAGTTAGAGAGGCTTATATCCATGTTGGCATTATACATGATTCACATGTTTTGTTTGATCTAAGAGATTGAATGTTTGGGTGTTTTTGAGGCTTTTCATTTGGGATTGTAAGGAGATCATACTTGACACAATGTATCACCTTGAAGTGTTGGTAGAAGGACATGTTATGATTTATAAGTGTCCTCTCTTCATTCTATGGTTTCTTCCTAAAGGTTCATGTTCTTATGATTTGGGAGGATTATGGTGAAATGTTGTGAGAGAGTATGAAACTAATTGGTGTTACATGTGTGGATCATTGTGATTGTTCTTGGTACTTCATGTTTTTATCATTTATCACACCTTGGTATAGAGTTGATTGGTATACTTTATATGTCTTGATCATTTTCAGATTTGATGTTACCCATGTAGTGGGATTCCTAGATATGCATGTTTTTCATTGATAGGTTTTATAGAAGGATCTTGATTGTGATTTATGGGTTGAAAATATGTTGTCATGAGTTTAATGATGTTGTTGATACCTAGGCGGTATGGATGGTTGGATGCATTAGCATGCATTATGGATGCTATATTTTTTCATGTGGGTTTTTACCTTTGACAACAACTTAGATCCTTTTTTATCATTTGGATTTGATGCTTGTGCTCTTGGATCGGTGCAAATTCACCTTGGCATGTTCATTTTCTTCCATTGGTGGCATGTTGGAGGATGAGAGGATTTATTGCTTGAGATGGTGGTCACTTTGGTTTTATTACAAGTATCCTGATGGAGCACAAGAACATATTGGATATTCATGTGGTTTCATGTATGGCTATGATGATTTATTTTATTGACTCACCCTTATGCAATGTATACAAAAATTTGGAGAATGTTAGGATTTGGTGTTGTACACCATTGCATAAATCAATTTATTATAATTAAATAATTATTTAGTTGTGGTGCACCTAGGAGGTGTGTTTAACCGCACTAGGTAATTCTTTGAGGCCACTGATGAGTCCAATTAATGGCTCAATTTTGATAGGGTTTATCATATTTTTTTGTTGATACTATAGACTTTGGCAATTGGTTATTGACATTATCCATGTTATTTCCTTAAATCCATAAACCTTGGGCATAAACTTATCCTTGTGACTTTTGATGATATTAACATGCTATGTGGATTATCTATGTTAATTTTATATGTGTTTAAATGGATGTTACTTTAAGGTAATTATGGATATGCAATTGTTTTGTGCATGCTAATGGCATCATGCAGGTTCACATTAAGATGCTGATGTAAAAAAAGGTTGCAAAGTGGAAGAAACTACTGCCAGCTAGTCAGTTGCTAAGGAAGTCAGAAAGATGATCATTAAGAGGTCAAAGGAGGGTAAAATCTCAATGGAGGGAAATTCCTAGCTCAAATCAAAGATTGTAACTACCTTTTAAATGATCATGCTTGTTAGTTGAGAAAATATAGGAAGTGTGTTTTGTTGGATTCTCATTGGGGCAAGTTTGCTTTGACCAAATCTGGCGCATGCATAACTTCCTCCCTCTCTTTTTTATGCTTTCAATAAATGGCATCCTCCTATTTTGTTGGAGTCAACTGCCTAGTTAGTTAGGGTTAATTAGAAGCTTTTCCCTCTATAAATAATGGTCAGATGTCCCTTTTCATAAGGTTGGATGTTCTGAGATTGTACTCGCATTTCTAGTTTAAGTAATATAGTCATATTGCTAATATGTTGTAATCATGTTTTTAAGGAATAAAATGATATTCTGATTTGCTACATCTGAGTTAATTAAAGAAGAATCACTCAAGGGGGGGCACTTGGTGAGAATTCCACCCATTTAGTTTA
Source organism: Sequoia sempervirens (assembly GCA_007258455.2). Lineage (NCBI taxonomy): Eukaryota > Viridiplantae > Streptophyta > Pinopsida > Cupressales > Cupressaceae > Sequoia > Sequoia sempervirens. Next base: position 19,693 of record VDFB02007463.1, on the reverse strand, counting down.
AAATTTATTCTTCAGTTCAGTAATTAGTTTCGGTTTCAGTAATTGCCTATTCCTGCAGCCACTGGAACTCTATTCTATGACTATTCTTGCAGCCAAGGCAGACAAAGTAGTTTCCTGTCTATTTGCTAATATTTCTATTTCTGTCATCCATTTCCAGTCCAATTTTTGATTCATGCTTAGTGCTTATGTTAATTTCCTTCCAGCATTTTATTTTCAGTACTATTTCTTTTCTAGTTTAAGGATGACTACAGTGGAGTCCTAGTGCACATACGGTGCTGACCCATTTCAAGTTTGCATCCCTGGGTTGACAATGAAATGCACCTTCATGATGAGTAAGATAACTACTTAGAGTAGATGTCTAATCTCCAAGTTATAGCTCTCAGGGCTTAGTTATTGAACCATTAGAGGACGCCAACATTTTTGGCACCATTGTCGGGGATGGTGTCAAACTAGGAAGTTATTTGGAGTCATTTATATTTTGTTTCTTGCTTTAGTATCTCTGAAGTTTGTTCTTAGCATACCCTTCATTTAGAAAAGTAATGATCTGCTATTCTTTCACCAATTCTTTGTGTGAGTTGGTTGATACTGAGTTAATACTGCATGCATAGAGGTAGGAGAAGAGATGCTTATGGGAGATTCCTTCCTAATGACCCTAATCTTGATAACCAAATAGTTGAGCTTCAAAATCTACCAAGAGACGAAGAGGAAGAAGAGGAACATCCTTTTGTTGATGCATTTCCCAATTTGACCAGTTCTGAAACTTCATCTGAAGACCAAGTTTCCCAAAACCTAATTGAGAATCCATTTGCTTTGGCACTCCATCAAGCAGGTATGGCTAATGCAAATTGAAACAGACCCAACCAACCATCTTTTTCATTTCCTATCACTCATCAAAATGAAGTTGATAATCTCAAGAACATCCCTACTTCAGTTCTTCCTAAATTCTATGGGCTTGTCACATAAGACCTTCACACTTTATTGTTTGAGTTTGATATCCTTTGAAAAAGCTATGACTATACCACTTATGCTCATAGGCTTAAGTTGTTTCCTACCACCTTGAAAGAAGTTGCATTAAGATGGTTTATGAGCTTAGGTAGGAATACTATAGAGACTTGGGATGATATGAAAACAAAGTTTCTTAAGAAGTACAAAGAATATTGTAGGGGCAGTGATATGAGAGGAGATGATATTTTGAGGATGCAATATAAGGAAGATGAGAGTTTGGAGGACTATATTTCAAGGTTCCTATTTTTCCTGCAAAAATCTCCACATCATACACTCAATGAAGAATCTCAAAAGTTTCTCTTCCTTAGAGGGATTAATGAAAACTGCATTGATGCTCTGGACCTAATGGGAGGAGGAGATATCATTGAAGTTCCTTGGGATGATATTAAGAAGATATATTAGAATTACTTGAGGGCAGCTCTAAAGAAAGGGAGAGGTTACCAATCCTCTATGGGTAAATCCTCCATCAATGGAGTTTCAAGGATGGAGATTACTCACTTGTTGGAATATTTTAAGCAATACATCATAAAAAATATGGTGACTTAGCTAGATACACTTCAAGCAAAGAAGAAACATGAGGAGGAAGAGGCAATGTTGGTAGAATATTGCCCTCATTACAAACAAAAGAAGAAGGATTGTAAATGCAAAATGGTAGCCAACATCAACAACAAGCAGATCCCACCTAAGTTCAAGCCAATCCAGGGTGATGATGATCAAGTCTACTACATTGCACAAAGGAGACTATGGGCCCCAAGACAAGGTATGCCACTAGATCCATTATCTTTTACTGGGCCTTATTTCAATTCTTATGCATCTAGTAATCAATGGAAACCCCCATACCCATCCAACTATGGAGGATATCCACCTTAGCCTTGGAACAACCCTCCAAACACATGGACCAATCACCAAAACTCTCCACCCCAGTGGAAAAAATCACAGGGGAATTGGCAGCAATCCCAGGGGAATTGACAACAATTCTAGGGGAATTGGTAGACACCTCTAGGAAACTGGTAGCAGACATCCCAATGGAGGGGAGGATAGTAATGGCCAAACTAGGCAACTAGTTACATGTAGCCAACTCCACAACTTCAACAGATTTCCATAATGTCTCCTCGTACTAGCTCAAGTTCTAGCACACCTAGACCTACTCAATTACCAGCTCAACCCACACCTAACCCAAATAACAAACCACAACAACAGCTAGTCTACTCTGTAGATCCTAATCAATTTCTTGCATATGTTGTGAGTGTGAGTGACACTAATCTATGCTCAAGAACCACTTTTCCAACTCCTTCCACTCATATCATCACCAAGCTTCCTGTGGAAGAAGAGGAGCATTAGAATGTCCCTATTTAGTGAAGTGTGCATGAAAATCCTGAAATAGTTCAATAGTCTAATCAAGACCCACCATTTCCTCAAAGGTTAGAAGTTTTTAAACAAAAGGAAGAGGAAGAAACAACCTTTTACATTTTGGATCAGTTGAAAAACATTTGTGTTAAGATACCTTTGTTCTGAGTCATAAAACATGTCCCCATATATAGCAAAGCAATCAAGGAAGCATGTCTCAAAAATCTAGGGAGGAAAAAAAAAGACCACACTACAGTTCATGTGGTGGGACAGTTGGCAGATATCATGCTTTGGAAAGTTATTGTTCCTAAATACACTGAACCAAGTAGTCCTGTGGTAGGAGTTATTATAAATGGAATCCAAATAAAGAATGCTCTAATTGACTTGGGAGCAGTAATAAATGTGATGACTAAGGACATCCTAGAGCAACTGAATGTTGCAAATATGAGACCTACTCCTACTATCCTACAACTTGTTGATAGTTCCAATGTTAAACCAAATGGTATAGTAGAAGACCTTGTTGTAACTCTAGACTCTTGGGAGTACCCAATAGATTTCATGATCCTCTCCCCTAAAGCTACATTGGGAGGGTATCCCATTATTCTAGGTAGCCCGTGGTTTGCCACAATAGATTCTTACATTGGATTTCAATCAGGGGACATGACTATTTCTGATGGAATAAGCACTAAAAAGCTTGTTCTCTACCCTCCTACTCAACCATCCCATGATATGGATAACCCCATATGGCCACATGTTGGAGAAGAGGTAGAGGAAGTCAATTCAGTGGCACAACTCATGATGATGGGAAAAAGTCATTTCATGCAACTTCAAGAAGAAGATGAAGGATTGTCCCACATAATTCATAACCATTGTGAGGTGCATGAAGAATAATCCACTCATGAATTTGGTTCTACAGGTCTAGTGAAGACACTATTGTATGTTCCTCCTCCACCTAAACTTCCTGCAGCAACAAATATGCTTCATTCATTGTTACCACATGAACTAAAAATGATAAGAATTAGTGAAACAACCATGATTTAGTTAACCAAACACACGCAAGTGTTATAAGGGAAACATTTGAATATTAACAAGTTGAGTCAAGAGCAATAGTTGTCCCTAACAAACCTGTTGAAGATGCATTAGCTTGCATTTGCATGGGATTACCATGACATGAAAGGATTGGACCCCAAGATCTGTACTCATAAGATATATATTAGAGATGACTACACACCAGTAAGGCAACCATAAAGGAGAATCAACCCTACATTGAGGGAGATTGTAAAAGGGGAATTATAGAAATTATTGGATGCAGGATTTATCTACCCTATCTCAGACAACCAATGGGTGTCTCCATTGGTAATTATGCCTAAAAAGGGAGGTAAATGGAGAGGTTATGTTGACTATAAAGAACTAAACTCTACCACCAAAAAGGATCATTTTCCCCTTTCTTTCATAGACCAAGTACTGATTCACTTGCAGGTAAGCAATATTTTTCTTTCCTAGATGGATTCAGTGGTTATAATCAGATACAGATTGCACCTAAGGATCAAGAGAAGACAACCTTTACCTATCCTTGGGGGACTTCTGCCTATTCACTACTTCCATTTGGTTTATGTAATGCACCTACAACCTTTCAAAGAGTAGTCATTAGTATATTTTCATATATCTTACATGATTGTATGGAGATTTACATGAATGTTTTTACTACCTATGGTGTTGATTTTACAAAAGCATTAGAAAATATAAGAAAAGTTTTGCAGAGATGTGAAGACCATAATCTATCCTTGAACAATGAGAAATGCTTCATGATGATGCAGTAAGGAGTAGTCCTTGGCCACTACATCTCTTAGAAAGGAATTCAAGTGGACCCAACTAAGATTGAGGTGATTACCAATCTTCCTATTCCTGCTAAGCAAAAAGATGTTAGAAGTTTCTTGGGACATGCAAGATACTATAGGCACTTCATCAAAGATTTTAGTAAGATGGCAGAACCACTATACAATATTCTAACTAAAGATGTTGAGTTCCAGTGGACAACAAAGTGTGACAAAGTATTCTTTGATTTGAAAGGAGCCTTAACCCATTCTATTATACTTATAGGCCCTAATTGGGAACTCCCTTTTCATATTCACATAGATGCATTTGATTATGCTATAGGAGCTATCTTGGGACAAAAAGAGGGAGCAATTGAGAATGGAGATTCTTAATATAGGATATTACTGGTCCACACTTCATAAGGATGCAGGAATGTATAATATGAAGTGTGATAGATGTCAGAGGATGGGCCAACCAACTAAATTTGATGAGATGCCTCTATACCCCTAGGTAGTCATCACACCATTTGATAAATGGGGACTTGATTTTGTAGGTCCAATTGATCCACCATCAAATGGAAAATCCTACATCTTGGTTTGCACTGACTATGTGACCAAGTGGGTTGAGGTTAAAGCTATGAAACATGCCACAAATAATAAAGTTGCAAAATTCCTCTATGAAGAAATCTTCACACGTTATGGGGTTCTAAGAGAGATAGTGATAGATTAAGGGGCTCCGTTTACATCAACCCTTGTCATAACATTGGTCAATGAATATAATGTAAGGCATAGGAAATCTACCCCCTATCACCCTCAGGCCAATGGCTAGTTTGAGGTGACCAATAGGGAAATAGAGACTATCTTGACCAAAAAAATGGCTATTCACATGAAAGATTGGGAAAATAGGTTGCCAAAAGCTATTTAGAGTTATAAAACCACTTAGAAGACAACCATTGGTTTCACTACTTTTGAATTACTTTATGGGAAAACAACCATGATTCCCATAGAGTTTGAGCATAAAACTCTTAGAATTGTACTAGATCTAGGGATAGACATGTCTGAGGCACAAAAGGAAAAAAAACATGTAGCTGAATGCCTTAGATGAAATGAGAAAGTCAACTCTTCATCATGCTGAAATGTTGCAAAACCAAAGAGTCAAATGGCATGAAAAATACATAAAGGAAAAGAAGTTCTAGCCAGGTGACTGGGCACTCCTTTATGATTCCAGATATCAACATAATGCAAGCAAGATACAAACCAGGTGGTTGGGACCATACGAAGTTGCAAAAGTCTTCTCCAAGGGTGTTGTTCAACTCACAACCATTGACCCTGTTAGATTCAAGCTCTTGGTCAACGATCACCATCTCAGGTTATATCATAAACTAGCTTCCAAACAAGAATTCATGCAGCAATTTATTCAACACCAAACCTCTAAAATTCCTATAGCCGAAGGAAGCAAACCTAGTGTCCCTCCTTCTAACTAGTCAAGGTATGCATGCAATCACATCATAATAAAGATTTCCACGTTTGTGGGAATCAACTTATTCATCAATAAGTCAATCTGCCCATCCATCTCCATCATTTCTCTCTCTTCCATAACTCCACCATCACTTCACTTCACCATCACTTCATTCCATCACCACTTCATTTAATTGCTCAACTATATTTTTAAAGTAACCCATACTTCATTCCACATTTTTTGCAGACGCCACTCCAAATTTTTAGGTGTGTGCATAACAACTTGTTATATCTTAATTATCTTAAATGCATTTATTTAATTACTATATATTAATGTTGATATTTCACATAGCACATATATGTACTCTGCCTTGTCACATCATAATTACCACCCAACCTGTGTGGACACATGCTCTAATTTAGGTTGGGGGGAGTATGAGCCCATATGTCCACATGTCATACATGTCAGAAAATTTTAAATGAGCCAATTTGAAACAATATAGTTGAAATGATAGCTTACATATGTGATATGACACTAAACCGCCACCATTTTTCTTGATGATACCCCTCATTTATGTTTCTTTATTGTCTTAGCCATAGTCATAATGTCACCAAAAAGGTAAATTAAAGAGTTACATGAAATTGGCATTAGCACTGAAGAAAATTTGCAAGAAGAAGAAGAAATTGGGTTTTCAGAGAAGGATTGGAGGAAAGAAAATTTTGTAGAAGTGTTTGCTTGATTGTGGGAAGAGACAATGGGAGGTCAGCTGATCAGGAATGAACCAACAGTTCATGATGTGATAATATAGGATGCACTCTCTCTAGCCAAATTCAAGAATTGAGGATTGTTGGACTACTTTCTAAAACTAGATAGTTTCAATGAGGACATTGCTCTGGAATTTGCACAGACACTTTCCGACGGTAAGGAAATGGTAAAAGGGATAGAAGTGATAGCCACTGAGGAGAGAATTGTAGAGGTAATGGGTTTTCCTGCTGAAGGAGAGCAATACCCTGCTTCCAAGGATGTGAGGTCAGCTAGGGAAAAATTCACTGAACCTAGTGATCCTCTGCTTGTTGTAGATAAGCAAGGAGTAAGGAGAACTTCTTTTCTAGAAAAGTGCAAACAAGTTTCTATCTACATTTTCAAATATATTACCTATGAAGGCTACCAATCATGCCTTCATTCTGTGCATTTTAAGCTCCTAGACCATATGACACATGGAAGAAGGATGAACGTGCCCAATGTGTTGTACAACCTCCTTGCAATCATGGAGCTGAAACACAAAAAGGTAGGGACAATTTTGTCTCCCATCACTGTTTGATAAAATTTTTAGTAGAAAAATATTTACAAGAAGTGTCTGGTATGACATGGGAGGAATTTTTAAACATTGACTAGTTCAAACTAGAAAATGTGTGTCCTAGAGGTCAACCTCAAGCTTGTAGGGTTAGTAGGGGTGAGAGGGTTGCTAAAACCACTCCTAGAGCTTCAACCTCTAGCACAAACCCTCCTGCAGCCAAATCAACAATAGAAATTGGCTCCTTTGAATTAGAGTATTCAGATGAAGAAAGTTCATCCTTAGACCCTAATGTCAATGTTCTTCCTAAAACCCCAATTCATACTAGGGCTGCCCTTAGGAAAGAGGAAGCACAAATGAGAGAGGAAAAAAGTAGGAAAGCGAAGAACAAGAAGCCAATGCCCGAAAAAACTAACACCAAGCCCTAGGAAGCAGAAAGCTGATGACATTGGTCTTCCTGCAACCAAAGAAAAACATAAAAGCCCTCTGAAGAAATCAAAACCAGCTAAGCTAGCTACTGATATGCCTCCAAAAAGAAGCCCTAGACTCAGAAGAACACCTAGGAAGGAGACAAAAGATCCTAAGGGGCAAGTAAATGTTGAAGTGAAAGACATTTTTGAGGAACAAGCAAACATAAGATTAGTAGAGCTTGCTGTTGTTGCAGAGCAAGTTGAAAATCAAGAACCACTACAACTAGAGCAAGATGAACAACAAGAATCATTGCAATTGGTGCTATTTGAACAACAAGAACAGTGTGAGGAAAGATCTTGGTAGGAAAACATAAAAATCCCACTTTTTCATGGAATCTTGTAGCCCTAAACTTATGGAGTGAAATGCAAAGGAAAGAGGAGGAGTGGAAAAATGAAAGGTGCAAGCTACAAGAAGAAGTCAAAAAGAAAAATGAAGAAATTAAAGAAAAGAATGCAGAGATTGTTGCCTTGAAGGATAAGGTAGATAATGTGGTAGCTTTAGTACCCTAGATGATGACATGCAAAACTTCTCCCAGAGTATATGCACTACATTTGAAGGAGCGACATCTTTCCTTCAAGTTGTCAAGGGTTATTTTAGGTTTAAGCCCTTCTATTGAAACTCCACATGAGTTTTTCCAAGCCCACCAATCTTCTCCTCTTGAAGTTAAAAATATGTTGTGTGAATTATACTTGCATAATTATGTTGTGCCTAATGATCATGACTGGAACCCATTACTATACATTGGAGATATCCATTTGAGGGCATTCATGTCATGGATCCAGAATGAAATATGTTAGGGGTAGCAGTTTAGAACTTATAGGGAAAGAGAACTTCATACCCCCTTGTATCTCAGAGCTAAATCCAATAACCCTGCAGAAATTTATTATACATGGCACATAATTATTTATTGCCTAAGCTACAAAAACATGATCATTCCTATTAGAGAAGAAGCATATGCGGAATATGAGAAGGTAGTTGATACTACAGGGAAAATAGTAATGGGGTACCTATCACAAAGATGGAATAGTTTGACAGATCAGTTGAAACAAGTTGAACCCACTCCTTGCAAAATTATGCTGCAACATGTAAATGATGTACTAGGTACATTTAGATTGGAAGGATGAGGTAGTAGTATTGGCTTCCATTGACATTTCAACCACCTACTCTATTGTGGCCAATACTGGGTTATAGATATTATCAGTATGACATAGCTATAGAAAGGCCAAGGTGGAGCAGATTAGAAAACAAGCAAGGATTCTACTGGGATCCCAATTTAGATATTGTAAAGACTAATATGGGATAGTTGGCAGTTGGCGACTTCAAAGCTTTGACTAGGAAAAGGAATACAACTCCCTCTACTGGAGGACCAGTAGAAAATTAGGTTGGGGGGATGATAATTCCAATTAATGGCTCAATTTTGATAGGGTTTATCATATATTTTTTGTTGATACTATAGAATTTGGCACCTGATTATTGAAATTCTCCTTGTTATTTCCTTAAATCCATAAACCTTGGGCATAAACTTATCCTTGTGACTTTTGATGATATTAACATGTTATGTGGATTATCTATGTTAATTTTACATGTGGTTGAATGGATGTTACTTTAAGGTAATTATGGATATGCAGTTATTTTGTGCATGCTAATGAAATCATGCAGGTTCACATTAAGATGCTGATGTAAATGAAGCTTGCAAAGTGGAAGAAACTCCTACCAGCTAGTCGCGGGTTGCTAAGGAAGTCAAAAAGATGATCGTTAAGAGGTCAAAGGAGGGAAAACTCTCAATGGAGGGAAACTTCCAATGGATGGAAATTCCTAGCTTGAATGAAAGATTGTAACTACCTTTTAAATGATCATGTTTGTTAGTTGAGAAAATCTAGGAAGTGAGTTGTGCTGGATCCTCATTGGGGCAAGTCTACTTTGACCAAATTTGGCACATGCATAACTTCCTCACTCTCTTTTTTATGTTTTCAATAAATGGCATCCTTCTATTTTGTTGGAGTCAACTACCTAGTTAGTTAGGGTTAATTAGAATCTTTTCCCTCTATAAATAATGGTTAGATGCCCCTTTTCATAAGGTTGGATCTTTTGAGATTGTACTTGCATTTCCAGTTTAAGCAATACAGTCATATTGTTGATATGTTGTAATCATGTTTTCAAGGAATAAAATGATATTTTGATTTGCTGCATCTAAGTTAGCTTAAGACTCACTCAAGGGGGTCCACTTGGTGAGAATTCCACCCATTTAGTTTAAAATTTATTCTTTTGTTCAGTAATTAGTTTCAATTTCAATAGTTGTCTATTCCTCCAGCCACTAGAACTTTGTTTTGTGACTATTCCTGCAGCCAAGGCATACATAGTAGTTTCATGTCTGTTTGCTGATATTTCTATTTCTATCATCCATTTCTAGTCCAGTTGTTGATGCTGAGTGTATTTGTTGATTCATGATCAGTGCTTATGTTATTTTCCTTCCAACATTTTATTTTTAGTACTATTTCTTTTCTAGTTTAAGGATGACTACAATGGAGTCCTAGTGCACATATAGTGCTAACCCATTTCAAGTTTACATCCCTAGGTTGACAATGAAATGCACCTTCATGATGAGTAAGATAGTTACTTAGTGCAGATGTCTAATCTCTAAGTTACAGTTCTCAGGGCTTAGTTATTGAACCATTAGAGGAGGCCAGCAACCACTTGTAAGTTGTATAATAAAATTGGGTTTATTATTTTATGTGTGGGAGATAGGATAATCATTTAATATTTGGGAAATGTATTTAATAATGTGAAAAATTAGTACCCAATATTAAATGAAGGGTCAATGGTTTTATGTTCACATTTTTTTGTGGCACATGGTTTTATCTTACCATTTGGTTGGTTGTATTTGTGTGAGCTTGTATCTATAAAAGAAACACATGTTTAGTGCTTAAGGTTGGTTGGGTGAGTGGGCTATCATTATCGAGTCTTTTTGAGAAGTGCATATGTGAAGAATGGTATGGGATGTGTGGATGCATGCTTGGAAACATGGAGGATACATTGGAGAGGCTTGATATTTCAAAAATATTCATTATAACTTTGTAAGTGCATGTATTGCTTATTTTTTGAATAATAGATGGAGGATGTATGCTCTTAGAGGCTAGGTTTTTTCCTCTTGAGGATTTTCCCAGGGTATATCTTGTGTTATCTTATGGATTTTCTATTTTCATCTATATATTTGGTTATTTTATAAGGTTGTATTCATTCTTTGTAATGTTGTATGCATTCTTTTGCTTCATGTTGTTTTGTGTCATTTCCAAGTTCTCTACGAGACTAGAGAGTACCTCCTATTGGTGTTGAATGTGTTCTTTGAATTCTCTAACCTTTGGTTAGACCTTAAGAGGTGAGGGATGGTAGCTGGTACCCATGAGGCATAGAAATATGTGTCATACCATAATTTTTCTAGTGCTAGTGAGTGAACTCAAATCTCTTTTTCATTCATAGAAAAAAATGAAGATAACCCTCCAATCACTTTTTGAACTCCTTAATTTTCTCATTAGATTATGGATAATAATATAAGATGAGAGCTAGTTTGGTACTAAAACATGAGAATAAACTAGTCCAAAAATTATTGGTAATGATAGGATCACAATCACTTGCTATGATCTTGGGATCCAATGGAGATTTTGAACTATAGATATAAATTTGTTGCTACTGTATTCATGAAAATGGACATGATAATGGAAAAAAATGGGTATATTTGGTGACTTTTTCCATAAAAAACATGATATTTTTCCATTTATATTTTTGTATTCATGTGATTAAATCCATGGATACCTACATCTTGTTGGATCTTTTAAATAAGATCATGTGTAACTACATCATTATCCTATTCTAAACTTGTTTCATCCACTCAATTTTCCTATAAAATGGACATGGCACACAATATTGACTTAGTAGGCATATTTTATCTTAGATAGTGCATCAACCACAACTTTCTCTTTTCCTTTCTTATATAAAATATAAAAATTCACAACCTAAGATTTTATCAGCCCATTTTTTTGTTCAACTTTAATTACAACCTCTATTCCAAGAACTATTTAAGACTCATGATTTATTCACTTTAAAGTATCTTCTCATTAGATATGAACATCACTATTTTATTATGTGAAGGAATTCCATCATTTCCTTTTCATAAAAAAAATATTTAGCTAATTATTACCTATGATTTGGTGACTTTCAAATATAATGGATCATCCTTCTTGCATAACTATTGCTCCCATGCCATACCCAAAAGATTCACATTCCACCGTGATTTTTTTTTTTTGAAATTTAGAGTATCTAGAATTTTGGTGGTGCACATGGCCTTATTCAACCTTTGAAATGCTCAAGTAGCTATTTCATCCCAATGGAAGGAATCCTTATTTAAAAAGGTTGTGAATGGTGTTTTTATGTTGCCATATCTTTTTTACAAAATAATGATAGAAAATTGTGAGGCCTAAGAATCCTCATAAGTTTTTGAGTCATGCTCTTTCCACTCTATCATAGCCTTGATCTTGTGAGGAGCCACCTTCATGCATTCATGTGAAATAGCATGGCTCAAAGACAACCTATTTGACCCTAAAGGAACATTTGGAAAGCTTGGTATAAATATAGTTTTAGTGAAGAATATTCAAAATCTAATTCACATTATGTAAGTTCTCCTCACATTTTATGTTATATACTATAATTCCATCAAAGAACACAACGATAAAATGACATAAAAATACCTAAAATTAGAGTCCATGAAGCTATTAAATATATATGGTACATTAGTGAGGTCAAAAGACATCACTAGAAATCCATAATAGTCCTAATGAGTTTTGGAAATTGTATTATAAATATATTCATCTCTAATTTTGATTTGATGATATCTAAAATAAAGATCAAAGTTTTAAAAATAAATAGTGCCATGTAATTCATCTAGAAAATCATTAATTACAAGAATAGGGAACTTATTTTCAATACTATACTTGTTGAGTTCCCTATAGTTAAGAATCATGTGCAAGGTGCCACCCTTCTTATGCACCATCACCATTGGAGAGGAATAAGAAATCTAACTGCGAAAAATAATATATTCTTCTAATATCTCTTGTACCATATTCTCAATTTCACCTTTCTTAACATATGGGTACATGAAACTCCTAATATTGGTTTATTCAAACCCAAGAAATTATTTAAAGGAATGAATATGATACGTTTTTGAGGAATTCCTTTTGTCATACCTCTAAATATGACAAATTGTTTCTCCATAATAGCTTATAGTTTTGTTAGTGTAGATCACTTTGGTGGTTGTGTTAGGAATTTACACCTTATTATTGATGATATATAAAATGGGATCAATAACCTTAATATAATATGATCCAAAACTAGTTAATACTCTTACCAAATATTTCTAACAAAATTGAAATAATTAAATGGAATATTATGTAGACACAATATACATGAGACACCAAAATTTATATTTGAAACCATCACAAAAGAAACCAACCACTAAAAGATAGTAATTATTATAGTATTTAGTATCTAAGAACTCAATACAAAAATTATTTTACAAAGTCTCAATATATTTAACATATTTATTATACAATCTAATATCTCATACCAAGAATGTCCTATTTAAACACTAACCTTGGCCAATTGAACCTTGGCACCTTCACACAAGCTTATGCAAATAGATGTAAATATGAAACACCAACTATCTAACTTTCAAACCAACATGTAGAATACCAAAAGTCACACAACTATAATTTTAACCATATTATGATAGTATACCAAAAATATCACCAAACATGATGCCTCTATGTGGACAACCACCATGTATAAATAGCTATTTCCACACATTATGAATTAATAGTTTCTTACTCAACACTATAAATGGATTTATATTTTCCTATATAACCACCATTACTAGATCAAAACTTGCAGTAGCACACACAAATTTCATCACTATTGACTATTATGGTACATTTTTTTTCTAATGCTCGTAGATAGTGCCACATGAACTCCAGATCGATTGTAAGTACACTTGCATCACCATGCATGCTTCTAGAATCATTTATGTTGGCATTGGTTATCATTGATGTCAACATTTGGGATGATTGTTGCACATGTGTTTGGAATTGGTTGTCATAGATTCCAACACTCAATTAGGGTTGTCATTGATGTTGTGCTAACAGTGGAGTTATTGATGCTCATGGATGTTCATGATTGGATGTAGTCATACCTTGTTTGGATGAATTGTTGATGTTCATGGTTAGATGTCATGCTTGTTGGTAGTTGTTGTCATTGATGTCAACATTTAAGGACACTATTGATAGTTGTTGTCATTGATGTCAATAATGATTGTTGATTCTCTTTGATGTCAACACTTGATGAAGATTGCTATATGTTTGGTAGTGGTTGATGAGCTTGTTGTCAGTGGCTGATGACAACACTTGATTAATTGTTTGTGATTGTCATTATTGTCTACACTTAATAAGTAAGGAAGATTGTTGGCATTGATTGTAATTGTTGACAATATTTAGTTTGGGCTGACATTGATGTATGGTGTTGTTGTTGACGTTCATGGTTCGATGTCATACCTTGTTTGATGATGATCAAAGAAATATTGAGTATAGTTGTTGTCAGCAGAGTTGATTTCATAAAGATATATTAAGATGAGGATTATAAGTGTTGTTGATAGTGGAGAGATGTTGATGAAGGTATACAATATATCTTATGCTCTCTCCTGATGTTCTTGATGAAGCATTTTTTTTGAAAGAAAGTTTTGGCCTCCACAAGATGCTTAAGTGGTTTTGTTCTTGGAAGTTGCATTAAATTGTTTGGGAGAATGCTTCACATCGTTGTTGAAGATTTGGTCTTGAAGTTTGGGATTCAAAGTTAGTGTTATGTGGATATTGCACTCTTATATTTTTAGGTCACCAATTTTGTTGAGGAGATTTATGTGAATTGTAGAAGGCTGGCAGTGTTGTTGGTTGTCTAGTCTATTCTGAATATTATCTCTAAGAATAGGTAAAAAGGAAATGGTCTTGGGCACATAGAACAAGGATTTAAGGTCCCTTTGGAATTGACACCTCGCTCTTTCATAAGGGGTTTAGGTTACAAGCCTTTTCGTTTGTCTTCACCCCATCCCCCATTGTCTATTGTCCTTAAGTCTTCTTCTTATGAGCAGTCAAACTTTTATTCACAAGAGAAAGGGTTGCTTCCTGCTCCCCATCCTTTATTTGAACAAGAGCATATTTTTTTGAGGTTTCTCAAATCCCACTTAATTACTCTTCCCCCTCCTCCATATAAGAAATTTCATAAACATGATCAAACAAAATATTCTTTCTACGCATACCATCGAGTGCTTGGACATTCTATTAGTGAATGCAAGGCCTTGAAGGATAAAATACAATAAATTCTTGATTTTGGTGCCATCACTCTTCCATCCATTGATGCACCTATCTTTTCTTCACATGAAAAGTGATATCAAGGTTTACCTCTATCCTATTTATTCTATTTTCTCATGAGGTTCTTACATCTCTCTTCTACTATGTTGCTACTCACTATGTGGCATTCATAGATTTTCTTGCTCATTTCTATTCATGGTTGTACACTATTGTGTGCAACCATACTTTCTCCATGGTAATGACATAATAGTATCTAGTTGTAGTGTAGGAAATTGTACTCCTATGTGATAGTACAATTTCACAGTTAATTTGGACCTATTTTAGTGACCTCAATTTTATGCATTTTACCCTTCATAAATAGGCCTCTAAACCCCTTTATTATGCATCCAAAGGCCTATTTTAAACATTTTCTAACATTACAACATGTATTGAATAAATGCATTTAATTAATTTAATGCCCCAAAATTCATTAATCCTGGATTTTTAGGCCAGGACCCATTCACCCTTGGGCGAATGGGTCACCTTTAAGATCTAATTTTAAATTTTAAACATGTTTTTGGTGGCAATTTAAAGTCCTAGATTCAAGTTTTAAATGTTAGTTTTCGTGATTTAATTATCAGGAAATTAGAAAAGAAGCCTATAAAGCCTAGTCTTTTCACCATTTTACACTAGGTTGAGAAAAAG
The DNA here is from genome assembly GCA_007258455.2 of Sequoia sempervirens. Taxonomy (NCBI): domain Eukaryota; kingdom Viridiplantae; phylum Streptophyta; class Pinopsida; order Cupressales; family Cupressaceae; genus Sequoia; species Sequoia sempervirens. The sequence goes on along the minus strand of VDFB02007463.1, from coordinate 4,213 downwards.
ATCGAGAAGATATTCACAAGATTAGCAAATTTGAAGCCTTGGAGTATAATTTTCTTGTTTTTGCAAGTCTTCAAGCTCATTTTGTGAAGATTGATCAAGCATTGTTCATGATTGAAGATTGATGCCTATGGTGGATCATGATGGATTCTAGGTTTTGGGACATGTAACTAGCCATTTCCCTTGATCTAATGACTTGTTTCCTAGTGATACCATCTTCTATCTTAATTCTACTACCACCTAAAGCAAGGTACAATCATATTTTTAATCTATTAGGTGATTTGACTTCTCCCTAACTAGGTCTTTTGTTCATCATTCATGTTCATTTAGAGATCTTATTATAACACACTTGAATAATGTTTCTTTGCATTCTAGCTCTTAAAAATATTGGTCACACTTAATATTAGGGCTCACACACACTTTCAAATTTTAGATCTATATTTTTCGTGAAGGTTTAATTACCAAACTTTGGGTTTGATCGAGGCAAACCCCCATAGAAATAAACCAAAAAAATTTAGTTTTTGTTGCAAGTCTAGATTTGGGAGCAAGGATTGAAAGGTATGGGAAGGAAGAGCAGATCAAAAGCTATAGATTCAAATATTGAACTTTCATAAAGGCCTAGCAAGACCCATTCACCCTAGGGTGAATTAGTCTTATAAGGACACTCAACATGAGCTTTTTGTGACAGGTGCATAAAATCATATCTTTCTCAGATATGCTGAAACTTTTTGGATTGTGTTAGATTAAGGTTTTAAATTGATGATTCATGTATTACATTGCACAATTGGGTTTATTTACTATTTTTAGTTTTTCTTCCAAAAGTGCATTTTAGGCTGATGTACCTCATCCTTAGTCATAAGGAAAACATCAAGATATCCATTAAGATTGACTCACCTAAGGTTTGCAAGTCAATATTTCCCTAGGGGATCTCTTTTTCCTAATGAAATAGGGAATATAGGTACATTACCCCCTTTCCACATCTCATTTTAGGGATCCCTATTTCCCTATGTTTCATATTGGTGAACTTGGCATTGTACATCCAAATTTTTGAAATTGGAGTCCATTCAAACCCTAGATCTAGGATTTGCAATAGTTTGCATTACATTGCATTAGTTTACATCTCATTTAGGGTTGTTAAAATTACATTATTTGGAAAACATTAAAAACCTCAAAACATTAAATAAGAAACTACACATTAAATGGTCAACCTTGGAGAAAACATAGTTATTTGGCAATGCCATATCTCTTTCTACAAGTTAACATATCCCTCAAGCCCTTTAGTAGTGATGAATTTGATATGTTAGATGAAGCCCTTGAGGATTTCATCTCACAAGGATCATCCACTAAGGCTTGGTTATGACAAACCAAAACAAAGGGAAGTTAATGCAATCACACCTCAACTTACCATTTACCCACCCTCACGTCAACAAACACAAGTTCAAACCAAACCTGTGCTTATCGTAGAACCAGCTAAAAACACACCATTACCTCAAGGAACCATTTTTATTTTTTCAAGGCAACTTACCAATAACAATATCTCACAACAACCAAATTATAACACTGTTACTCATACATATAACACAAGGAACAATAGGTAACCAAAAACAATACCTACTTCATTACCATTTTCTCAACCAATTTTTCTTAGTGCTCCTTGATTTCCTTTGCACAATGGAAAGGAGTATGACCTTTTGGAACATCTTTAGAAACACTCTTGTTATGATTTCTTTATGGGATCTCATTCAAGCTTCACCTAATTATCATAACATGTTTCAAAATGCTTTGCAACAAGTAGTTATCCCTCCTAGTACACAACCAAATGATGTAGAAACCCTAATTCAAGGTATGATTTTGGTTAACATTAACATTATCTTTCACCTTAACATTATATTTCACCAAGATGAGTTATAATCTCCATCAAAAATATAAAAAAAAAATGAAACCTTCATGGTAATGGATTTCATTAACAAATGTGGAATAAAATAGACTCTCATTAACAATGGTTCGACTCTTAATGTGTGTAGTGTGAACCTCTTAGATAAGATTGGAGTGGAAAAGGCTATGATTGAACCTGATTCTTTAGCTATTCATGGATTTGATAAAGTAGGAAAAAATCGGTTGATGTGATAACATTTCCTAATAGAGTTGGAAAGGTCACATTGCAAACTCCTATCCATGTCATGCCTCAAGATATCTCATACAATCTTCTTTTGGGTAGACCATGGATCCATGAAATGAATGGGGTACCTTCAAATCTTCATCGTTTAATGAATTATGTCTATAAAAACAAGGTATATACAATCAAGGTTGGCCCTCACCTAGAAAGTTGTTTGTACACTGAGAAAGACAAGGAAAGTCGTTTGAAAACATTGATACCAAATTCAAAAATAGAGCCCATGCGAGAAGAATAAAAAGAAAATAATGTTGAAGAAGTCACAAAGTTATTGGAAGATGACTGGGTTTCATTAGATTTTACACCTATGTTCATGGGAGAATACAAAATCGTAATAAAAGAACCTGAAAAAGGAAAAGAAACAACAGTAATGTCAACACAACATTTGGAGAAACATTCAAAAGCATCTACTTCAACCAATTTAGAAGAGGAAACAAGTTACACAAGAAGCTTTGATGAAGTTGATTATGAACAACCACTGAATCCAAAAGAAATGGAAAAGCTTTATGGAAGAGGTTATGAGATCTTGAAACAAATTGGTTAAAATGGAAAAGGACGTGGTGTGAAAGAACAATCAATTTATGTCCCTATAGAGCTTAACATATAAGAAACAAAAAATGGTCTAGAATATCACCCTTCCAAGATAACAAAAGCAACAAAAAGGCCTTCACTTAACATCAACAACATCATATGTGATTTGTCTAAGACAACTCTCACTTTAAAGCATCCTGAATTAATCGATACAAGAAGTGATGGATCATTAGATTATTTTGAACATGATGAAGCCTTGGTATAAATGTTAGGAGTTTGTGATAAATCACCAACTCCCCATCACACACAAGGATTCACTTGTGACTTAGTTGGTACAAGTTACTTTAATGTAGAAAATAAAACAAGTGATGTTAAACAAGATAAAGAAGAATAGATTCTTGAAATTCCAAATCAAGGTGCATTACCTATGTGGGATACAATTAACATATCGATGGGCACATCTAATGAAGAAAAAGTGATTCAAATAAGAAAGTACATTGATGAGGACAAAAAAAAAGAACATGCAACATTATTACATGAATTTCATGAAGTTTTTGCTTGGAATTATTTGGATATGCTGAGTATTGATGCTAAGATAGTTACACACAACATTATCCTTGCACAAGATTCTAAACCAGTAAGACAAAAAATATGCAAGATGAATTCTAAGATAGCTTTATTGGTTAAGGTTGAAATTGAAAAACTCCTAGAAGGTGGCTTTATTTTTCCTATTGATTATTCCCCATGATTCTCCAACATTGTAGTAGTGGAAAAACTTGATAATAATATTAGGATGTGCATGGACTTTTTTGATCTTAATAAAGCCTCTTTAAAAGATGATTTTCCTGCTCCTAATATTGACATGATAGTGGATTCGACTTTAGGCCATGCTTTGTTATCATTCATGGATGGTTTTTCAAGATATAATCAAATCTTTATCAACCCTCAAGATCAATACAAGACAACATTTACTACACCTTGGAGAACATTCTATTGGGTTTCCATGCCTTTGGATTAAAGAATGCTAGTGCAACATATCAAAGAGCTATGATATTGATATTTCATGATTACATACATAAAATTTTGGAAGATTATGTTGATTATATTCTAGCCAAATCCCTAACTTGTCAAGATAATGTTGAAATCCTTTGAAAGATCTTTGAAAGAATGCACAAGTACAACATGAGATTGAATCCAAAAAAGTGTGTCTTTGGTGTGGATAGTGGAAAGTGGAAACAAAGAAATTTGATGCTTTCATTAACATGCCACCTCCGAAGAATATTTTTCAATTATGTACTTTACAAGGAAGAACTCAAGCTATCCACCGTTTTGTGGCATCTTTGATGGATCAGACCTTGCCCTTTACACAACTTCTCAAGGAGTCACAATTTAAATGGAATGAGGATTTTAAACAAGCTTTGGAAAGTTTGAAAGAGTACCTCGCTACCCCTCATGTTTTACAACCTACCATGCAAGAAAAACCATTTATCCTTATTTATTAGCATCAACCCA
>VDFB02007462.1:0-46672 GCA_007258455.2 Sequoia sempervirens | reverse complement strand
CAAATTCAACTCATTATGTACTTCCTCATCAATCTTAACAATCTCATCATCATTTTCCAAGTTTATCACAACATGAGGTCTAATGACAATGCCATAGAGGTTTCATGTTGTTGTTGTGGCGAAGGTGGAGAATTATCATGCTTTGCTTGAGTTGGTATTTTATCTTTGGTTGTTGGTTTGTTCTTTTCTTCTAATTGATGAGCAATAGCATGAAGTCTACACCTATTCTCTTTAGCATTTTGGTTTCTTCTTTCACGGTTTTCAAGTTGTGATGGTGTAGGATTAGGTTCATCAGCCATTGGTTTCTTTTCTTCCCACAAGGGAGGAATGGAAGGAACCATCAAGGGTTTTCCAACCACTTTTTATTTGGTTTTATAAACTTGTTTGATCTTAGGAGGCACAATGGGAATTATATGGTTATCTCTTGGTCTCTTATAGGAAATAGGTGGAGGATTCATGGCTAGTTTGTCTTGGCTACTTGGAAGATCTTTTAGTTCAATCATAGTTTCATCAATGATAGGAGGTTCAATCATGGTTTCCGGAATATTTCTAAGAGATAGTTTTTCTATGCACTTTGCCTTGAAATTTTGGTAAGATTTGAAAAATAAGTCCTCATGAGGTTTAATAGGTTCCATGGGTTCAGGCCAAAATAAATCCAATGAAAAATTCCCATGGGAAGACAAAGGATTAAAAGTGTTATGATGCACAGTAAATATTTCATTGCAAAGTGGAAATTTCAAGAATTTATGCACTATTGATGGGATGACATCCATGGAGCATAGCCATGGATAGCCTAGCTTCACATGGAATTGGTCCGATGATGGGATGATAGAAAATGAGACATCTAATTGCTTTGGTCCAACTTTTAATGGGAGAGTGATTGAACCTATTGTAGGGAAATCAAAAAAATTATGTGTTTTGATCCATTCTTTCGATTGTTCATAAGAGTCTTGGTAAAGTTCATGGACAAACAAAAATTCCTCGGTGATCACATTCTCTACAAACATGAGATCAATTAATATCCCATTAGTAGGTTTCTCATTGATTCTTCCGGTGATGTAAAGAGGACCATGGGTGCACGTTTGATTATGCCATTTTGTGAGAAAACAATGTCAAGTGATAAGATGGTTTGGCCCTTATGAGGTTGACCATAGTCATGTCTTTTGGTTGTTCTTTTGAATAATGCACTTTTTTTGACCAATTGACTTGAATGCAAACAACTACAAAAAACTGCAATTTCAAAAACTGAAACTGAGATATGCAAACAAAAAGGAATAAAGCAAACAGAGACATATTTATGCCCAAAAATTTGGAAAATTACCTATACAAGGAAAAATTTGCCCAAGGGCGAATGGGTCTTTGCATAAGGCTTGAAAAAATTAAAGTTTGGGTTTTTGAGTTAATGTTTAAGGTCTTTGTTTCAGGTTGTAGACAAATTCTCTTAGTTACAAGTTTCCAGAATTTTATGATTAAATGAAAATGCAAGTTAATGACAAATAGTGAACAAAATGACAACTTTTGAGATGCAATTTTGATTGAATTTTTTGATTTAAATGATTGAAAGATACTAATATGCAGACTACTATGTAAAATGAATGCAATATTTTTGCAAAATGCAATTTTAAATGATGCAAGTTACAATTATGAAACCCTAAAGGATATGCAAGACTAACTAATGCAAAACCTAGATTTAAGTTTTTAGAGACTTCCAAATAAAATATTTTGATGTACCATGTCAGGTTCACCAATATGAAACATACAAAAAAGGTAAGAATGCGTATATGAGTGTTTTAATGATGGAATTATCTGAAGGTTTAAACACACTTACACTTTCCCTAATTTCATTAGGAAAAGAGATCCCCCAAGGATAGGATTGACTTTCAACCTTGAGGTGAGTCAACCCTATTAAGAAGGTATGTTGTTTTCTTATGATAGAAATGATTGATTTGCACTTTTGGGAGATAAATTAAAATGCATTAACAAGCTAAATTGTATGACCTAACACTCAAAATATAGAATATTATGACAACAAAAACATAAACAATAATTTGTAGGTAGATCTGAGAAGGCCATAATGGTGTGCACCTAGCATAAAAAAGTGGGTTCTAAGCTTTGTAGAAGAACTGGTTCGCCCTAGAGCGAATGGGTCCTCGTGCAAGAGTCCAAAAGTTGATTTTTTCAGTCCTCAAATCCTAGATCTATACTTTTGATTTCTCTAGGTTTAATTGTCAGAAAGTAGGAAATAAAATATGTAGGTGAGTTTCTATGTATTGACAACAATGTTGACAACTTTGCAAAATTGTTCCTTTGATAAAATTTTAGTCCTTCTTAACCTGCAAATCTACACATGCAAGGAGAGAAGATTTTGTTTTTTGTTTTTGGGTGAATGGGGGTTTGTCTTAGTCAAACCCCATGTTGGTAATTAAACCTTGATACTGAAATGATGATAAATGGAAGGAATTGATGAATGGAAAATGTTTTGTCAAAACTCACCAAACCATTGATGGTTGTCCTTAGAGGACTAAAGTCTAACACATCTCTCTAAGGCTTGGATCTTGCATGAATTGGCTTGATTTATTGCTTGATTTGACTCTTGAATTCTTTTAACCTACATCACAATGTTAGCTCCAAAACATGACATGAATATGCATAGACTTTGACATGGCGATATGATCTTGATTTTTGTTGTAGATGATTGATAAATTTTCTCTTCAATGCTCTTGAAAATAATATTTTCTCTTGTGAAATTAACCTCTAGCTTTTCCAAAATTCTTAGATTTAAATTGATAAAATATATGTATTTATAGGTGTTTATCTAATTTATCGAAAATTAGATTCCACAAGCTGACATTTGAAACTTGAATTTGAATCATTAAAATTTTGCCAAAAATGTATTAAAAATTGGGTCCTGACACTTAAAGGGGACCCATTCGCTCTTGGGTGAATGATTCCCAGGACCTAAGTCCAGGACACACAATTTCCAAGGTGTTTAAATTAATGTTGACAATTGTTTAATATAGGTTTCCCTTCCAGAAAATGAGAATAATAAGTCTTTCGAAAGCATAATTTAGTTAATTAGAGGATTAATTAAGGGGATGAAAACATAGTGTGAAATTGTAAAGGTATACAATTTTATACACTACATTTTCTATTTTTGGGTCATGTTCTTTTTTTTCGCATAACATAGGATTAGGAAACTTGTTGTGATCTAATTTAATCTTCACCTAGGGTTTCATCTAGGGTTGTTTTTCTTTTTTTCTTCTACAAGGACTCATTAATCATTATTGTAATCATACAAATGTATAATCCAAATTCATTCAATACAAAATTTCAATCATCGATCCCTTTTTGATTAATTCAATTCCTGAGGTTGTATAGCACACTATCTATTTTTTCTCTTCATGTGATAGGTGTTTTGGTTGTAAGTGATTTTTGGAAGCTATAGTGGTCAACAATCAACTCCAACACATCAAAGCATGGATAGTGTAGCTATGGTATGATAAAATATTTTTTAGTTACTAACCTAAAAAATCAAGCCATATTATCTATTTTTTATTGGTATAAGTATATTAAAAGCACATAAATCAAACATACTTGTTGTCACATGAAATTTCACCCTGTTGAGAATGCAACTCAATATTTCAATGACACAATGGAAACAACCTCAAGGTGTGGGACCTTTGCGCATATGAGGTCAAATCTCTAGAGAAGTCTGACTTCCTTTTTCAATTCCAGTGCAATGTGTTGGTCCAACCCAACACATGAAATCCTACCACTAACAGTTGACAAGGGAAAAGGGTTAGAAAGAATGCATGAAGGGAAAAGTGGAGGTGATGCACCACGATGGAAATGGTTGCTTCTCCCTGGCTAAGATTTGCACAATACATCAAAGAAGGAGACTAAATAACTCACACAACTCTTTATTTGATTAATTTTAGAGGAAACATGGGGGTTAGGGTTCGATAGAGTGCTAGAAGGAAAGATATTTTCTCAACACAACAATTGCAAACAATTTTAACACAACATACATGCATGAAAATACAAAAAAACACTCAGACATGAAGGTAAATGAAGATTACTCATACATAAAAGAGGAGAGAACCAACAACAATGATCAACTTTGTTAATACAAAAGCATATAACTCATCTTTACATAACTCATCTTTACAATTGCAGAGATGTAAAATACAGTACAAAAGAAAAACCCCAGAGGACCCAGAAGAAGAACCCTTAAAATGAATACACTTTTTGCCTATATAGATCAAGCATAATTTAGAAACACAAGTCGAACCCTAACCCTAACTAGGGTTAGAAAAAAATATTGTGGCATGCAAGATCCAAGCCATCCGTGAAAAATGTGCCTAGGGCATAGATCCACCAATAAATTCAATGATAAGCAATAAATGGGCATGGGTGCCCATGAAATCCATTTGTAGAAGGAATGGAGTACAATTAATGTCATCCTTGAAGCCAAAGAAATCAAATTTGGATGTTGGAAAGTGGTTGAGCATTAATGTTGTCACCCAAAAACACACAAAATCTATAGGAAGATCAGGGCGTTGAGCCCAAAAGGAGGACTTTACAACCCTATGAATTAAATGGTCTAGAGCAATGTAAATTGCACACCATCAGGGGTTGAGAGTCAAGCTTACCGTGTACTGGGAAGAAGGGAGGAAGAAAGCACGAAGAAGAAGGAAGCATCAGGTGGTGAAGAGGAGAGTTACTTCTTACCAAGGAAAGGTAAGAGCTAACAAAGAAGGTCGAAGGCTAACTTTTGAAATTCCAACACTTAGTCAAATTTCAAAAGGGAAACCATCAAGGAGACAAGAAGATGTCAGAGAGATCGAAGAAGAAGTCCCTTCAATATGGCGAAGGAACCTTAGGCAATGATTGAAATCCAGATGAGAAAACTTTCAGAGATCAGAGGGAATCCTTACCTCTTACCTTTGAAGGTAAGAGGTAAGACGCAAGGGTGAAAGGTGAAGGCTGAGGGTTGAAGAAGAAAAAATTAAGGAAGAGGAAGGGAAGAGGGAAGAGGGAGGACTGAAGGCCGAAGTCTGACAAGAGAAGGGCAAGAAATGGAAGGAGGAAGAGATTGTGGAGGAGGTAAAAGGTAAGGCTAAAGGGTGAAGCCTGAAACACCTAGGAGGAAAAAGGGGAAGAAAGGAGGTGATGGAGAAAGCAAGAATGGAAAAAGGTAAGTGACAGCTTGAAACATCAAAATTCTGGGACTTTGCCAATTTAGGACTCCCAAGGAAAATTCATGCAAGATAGCCCATGTAGGATCACTCAGATTGGATATCAATGATGGGAAAGGGGGGCATGAAATGACAACAATACCCAAACATAGTATTTTCCAACACCACTCTCAATGTTATTTTTGGAAGTTGTATATTTGAGATTATTTTCATGCATGTTTGGTTTTTTGTTTTAGAAAAGTAGAAAGAATTTTAGTTTCAGGACAACATAGAGAGATTTAATTTTAAAAAAGCATAAAGAATACGAAGGGTTATTGATTGTAGAATAACGAAAGATGGATTGTTTTTGGTCTATCTAGAAGTTTTTAAGCTGTGTGAGAAATTCCTATAAGAGGAAAAAATGTACATTTTTTACTTATTGGGTAATAGAACCATTGTTATTTTCCCATCAAAGTGATCATTCTTGTGTGTATTTCCATTTTCATAATTATTTTTCCATGCAAAAGAGAGGCTATTTTTTGTAGTTCTAGAAGAAAATTGTGATTTTTTTGTACTTGTAGGGAGATTGCATGATTGTGATTCTCTCATTAGGATGATTAATTTTATGTTCTTTTAGGGAGATTACACAATTGTGATTCTCTCATTGAGGTGATTAATTTTATGTGTAATTTCTTGCACTTTCTTAGAAAAATTCCATACAATTTTTTTGGCTTTTTTTACCACCAAAAATTTGTGTTATACAATACCCTAAAATATTGTACTTCTGACAAGTTCAAACTACTTATGTTGAAAGGTTACATCACTAATGTACTACTAAGGGCATTTACCACATGTTAATGGTGGAATAAATTGATCCTACTAACACTTAGAAATAAATCAATTAGAAAAAACTATAATCATAAACCCTAATGACTCATAGGTCAAATAATTTCTCTTGAATTGAGGTTTCAATTTTAGGGAGTATATTGCCTTGGGAATTTTGCACATTCTTGGAGGATGTTAGAAAATGAGCTTGGAACACTTAAGCGTGATGACTACACTCTAATTGAGGACTTCATCACTCAATTCAAACACTTGAAACTTCTACTTATAGAAATTAGTGAAACAAAGTCTAACAAAACACTTGTTATGAATAACTTTTCAAAATGGGTCATCGTTAGTTGGTATTTGTTTAAATTGCCACACACAATGAGATTCTTTGGGTATACTTATATGGCATAAAATTTTGATAATTTTTATGAGTGATTTTAGTCATTAATAGGAAATCCTTTTTTTTTGGTGAAATCAAACTTGAAGGAAATAAGTAGTAGGCATTAGTTGTTGATGACTCTAATCACAATCTAACTCTAACAAATACGAATGCCTTTCCAAAGAAAATGGTTAATAATTTATAAGATTATTCCACTCATTAGGGCAAACCATATATAGAATATGAAAAAGAAGGTTGCCCTTGGCGAGAAAACAAACCATCAATACTTTAAGTCTTTCAAGAAGATGACATATTTGGAAGTAGAGATGAAAAATATAGCTTCTTTCACCTAATACAAGAGTTATTATTTTTTCTATAATAATTAGATCACTTGTATCTAAATGTATTATATATTTAGTATCCTCCCACCACATGTGCATGATGCCTTATTATTTGACAATCTTGACCAAAATTATACAGTTAAAAAAATTGTGGGCAACTCAAATCCTCTCAGTATTATGGGTGAAGGGATAGTCAAGATGGATAATGGTGTCTTAAAAAAAATCTACAAACCTTTTATTCTTTTATTAGATCATACAATAGAGTAAAGGAAAAACCATCACGTTTATCACTAAAAATATTTTTATAAAATATATCAAAGACCAATAAGATATTATGAGCACTGAAAAGGTTTATCATAAACCAAGGTTATGTTAATTTGATAAATTATTGTTAATTCAAACTTCACACATTATGATTGTGCATGAAAATAGATTTAATAAAATTTTATATGAGAATTTTGGTCATCTCAATTATCACTCATTGTAGGATTTTAGAAAGAATAACATGTTTGTCGATTTATCTAAAATTTCTTTCACAACTAGCATTTGTTGAAGTTGTGCACTTGGAAAACAAAACAAGGATCCATTTATCAAAGTCATATAAAAAAGGTGTAAGTGATAGCTTACAACTAGTACATAGTGATCTTATGTCCTTCCCATTTTTTTTCTTTTTAGAAATACAAATAAATGATTTACATTTATTGATGATTTTCTCATAAAAATTATGTTTACTTTCTAAAAAATAAAGTGAAGTTTAAATTGAGAATTTTAAGATTTTAAAATCCCTTGTTGAGAACATATTAAAGAGAAAGATTCAAAAACTTAGATAAAATAATGGACAATATTTTGTAAATAATTAGATGATTACCTTTTATGAGTAGGAAAATATTCAACTTTAACATATGATACCCAAAACCCCTCAACAAAATTGTGTTGCTGAGTGAAAAAATTGCATGTACTCAAAGAATGGAAAAATGTGTGATATATTATAAAGAATTTCCTTAAAAAAGGGTAATTCAATGTGTTACAACTTAAATTTAAAAATATAATCTCCACTTAGTAGTAAAATGTTTCTCTTAAAGAAAAATGGTCTAGTGTTAAACTCAATGTATTATATTTGTAGATTTTTAGATGTAATGCTTGGGCACATATCCCTAGTGATACGTGTAAGGAAATGGATAAGAAAGGCTAACCTTGTATCTTTGTTGGTTGCTAGGAAGATATGAAGGTATATCATATTCTTATTCTAGGAACCACAATAGTATTTTATAGGGGATGCATTGTTTGATAAAAAGTCATAAGCATACAAGCTAGCATCACCTCCTCCATTTATTTCTACTAAGCTATGGGAGAGGACCTAGTACCTGAGCATGTTTCAATAGTTGCACGATAGTAGTTATTTATATTATGCCCAATATTTTTGTTAATATTGGACCAATAGTTGTGACTTTAAAGTTGTTAGTGTTGATGATGACTACCCATAATTAAATAAAATGTATTCCTTTGATCTAAAAAACAACCAATCATGTGATTCCACATCAGTGCTCAATAAAACATGCTATGAATGTACAAGTATTGGTCTCACTTTTTTTTTGGGCCTTTTTGGACACCTTGACAAAAAGCATGCTGATGTGGCATCATATTTGATGATGTGGCCATGAAACCTTAGTTATAAGTAGGGGACTTGCCAAGTAAGCTGCTGTAAAAAATTGGGAGTGACTTGAAATTTCCATGTAAGATAATTAAAAGCACGAAGTTAGGGTGCACAACTACTGAGTCCTCTCCCCTATATAAAAATTCAATTTATTTTTATTAAAAAAATAGGAAAAGGACCCTAATCCTGAACAAAACTTCAAATGTTTCTTGTGTAGAACAAGGTATTTTATATGACTCTTATTTTGAGAGATCTATAATTTAATTGATATAACACATGCGGATAAAATTAACAATAATTGGTAGTACTAGAAAATATTAGAAACACTCCTACTCAACCACTACAACCTCAACATAAATGTATCTATATATATGCATAGAGGCTAGTGTAAGGCAGTGCATCCTATAAATCAATCATGATGAGATTGTAACTTTAGTACGGTGTTACACACTTGTCATAATTGGTAGTAAAACTAGATCCTAAGACTTATCATCAATCTTCTAAGTACCTTAAATGTGAGGAAGCTAAGGTAGTGTTGGGTGAATATTTTTTAATTGACTCACTTATCACAAAATGGTGATATCAACCACAATATAGTGGGATTAAATCTCTCTTCTCAAAAAGAGGAGGCCTCCTTCTTATTGCTAACTAAAAATAACTAGTAATTAACTAAGCTTATGTACATTACAATTATCCATGGGGGTGTTCCCATTCATCCTATTCTCTTTCTTAGAATAGATGTTTCCTTTTAAAAAATTACAATGATAATCTCATGACAATTACAACATGTAATTAACCACAAAATACTAGTTGGAGCAATAATAATCAATATTTACCATTTGGGATTCTCTTGTGTTCCCAAATTAATTTGTTCAAATTCTGTTGATGAATCAGATCTGAATTGTTGTTGCTTCTTGACATAGTGATCATGCTTATCAAAAAAAAATTCAAGAGATACCAAACCCTTGGGAATTTTATTCCCTTTTAACTACAAGATTTCCTCACCAATTTCTTGATCCACTTCAGACATTGATTCTCAAGGAGAGGAGTCTCTTCCTTCAAAATACAATTCACTAATTTTTTTTGCTTTTTCCAAAAAGGAAATGATTTGATTATCATTATTGAATATTTTCCAATTGTTGCAATTATCAGGAACACTGGGTCAAAAAACCAACCCAATGGTATATTTAATTCCTTTGAAATCTTTGTGAGGGATCATAAGAGTGGTTGATACTAAACATTCTTTGTCTGGTACAAATTTCTCAACTGACAAACAACCAACTAACATAACCTTGTGTGTGAAGATTCTTAATTCCTTTCTTCTTTGCAACATTTATTCCTAACAACAAGGCCTCATATTTGGTAGTGTTGCTAGTGTTATCAAATTGAAATCTAAAAGAAAATCCTGGAAGATTTTTCCTTCTAGGGATATGAGAACTATCCCTAGTCCAAATCTAATGGAAGAACAATTTCCATCAAACTCCAAAGTCCAAATATGATTTGAATCTCCTATGTTGATAGTTTCAAAATTTGGAATCTCTTCACTTGAAGACGATGAATCATCTGCCACCTAATTTTCACTTGAATAAATATCCGAGGACTCAAAAACTTCATCAATTTGCAAGAAATAGGTTCCCACTCTAGATGAATTGAAAAGAAACCGAGCTTTTGGATCATCAATTTTTTTCATAGAGAACTTAGCTTCCCTTTCTGGAAGAAGTTTCTATATAACACCCTTAACATGTATTCTAGCTTTAGATCAATCCATGTTGATCTCAGCCCCAACATCCTTACAAAAATTCCATCCCAACAATATCCCATAAGAAGCTAGGACATCATCTATAAGAACAATCATCTTAATCTTCTTGTCAGGAAATGCGACAAGCATCTTTAATTTTCCCCATGAGGGGCATTCGCTTGTTTTCCATTAAAAAACACCAGCCAAAGGTCTTTGTCAAATTTAAAACCAAAGCATTAGCTACTTTTGTTGGAATCACATTATCAAAGGCACCCAAATTGATGCAGTTACTGAGTTTATAACCATTAACTAGTAAGGAGATGTAGAAAGGATCTATCTTCCTAGAGACAAACAAAGGAGTTACAACAAGGTTACTTTATGTGGGCCTTGGTTTAGGAACAACTAGTATATTTTGGGAAGAACCCTAACTTGAGTGAGCTTCTTTTTCTTTGAAAAACTTAGAAAGTCTATCAAATTGGTCAGGGTTGGCTTAAAGATACTCCACAGGTCAGAAATTTGGATTTTCATCTTCTTTGCACTATCTATGATATCAAAAGCTTGATAAGGGTTCACCAAAGAAGACAAGGGATTTTCATTTTGGGGCTTAAGATTTGGGGCACTGGATCTAAGTACATAATAAGAAGTAGGTGGATTTTAGGTACTTACTTGTTTACTTCCCATTGTGTCCCTTGGTTGTTCTAGAAAAAGATTCCCCCTCTTAGTGATTGTGACTGTCAAACAATGGGTGATCCTTTTCCTTATCTCCATCACCTTGGTGATCAAGCTAATTTTGTGAGCAGGTGAAAACATCATAAGCCTCACCATATGTTTCCTCTTCTTGCTCAACTCATTCTTCATATTGCAAAAACCTAATGTTAGAGTGGCCAACCATGTTTTCTTCCTCCATTGAGAAGAGATTGACACCATCTTCTAAGAGATTCTAACTGTGAAAGATCATCTTCTTTAGATTCATAATACCTCACTGTTGCATTTGTAGGTGGTGCTTCAAGTGAAAATATTCCTTGTGGAAGATGAACTCTTTTTTGGTTCCTTGCAACATTGTTGGGATAATTTAAAGCATTTGGATAAGTTCTCCTTGGAACGCCTTGTAAGAAGGAATAGACGAACCTTGAGAAATTTGTTTCTTGAGAGCTAGCAATTCATTAGCTAACTTTTTCACCATAGGATGAATGGTGCTTGTAGAAGGAGGGGCCGATAAGGATTGTTCTTCAGACCTCTTTGGATTCTTCCTTATTTTTCCCACAAGGATTAAATCATCCTCTACTTTAGTAGCTAAAGTTTGGGTAGCTACAAGAGTAGCTAGGGCTGCTCTTCATAGAAAAAAACTTACCTCGAGCAACTGTGTATTGATGAAGAAATACTTTAAATTTTGAGGTGTAGGCTGAGAAACATTTGGAATTTTGTTTTGCAACTTATTAAACTTAGCCATGAACTCACACATGGGCTCATGTGGTTCCTTCTTCATTTGAGTTAGTTGAGCCAATAATGCATGAGCATCTTCTATAGGTTTAAATTGAGCTCTTCAAATTTGGTACGAAGTGTGGACCGATTGGTAATACTTCTAGCTGAAAGATGGTAAAACCAATCAGTTGCCACTCCTTGGAGTGTTTCAATAAAAAATATCATAGATACATCTTCATGTTCTACCCAAATAACTTTGCATGCAATGTAGAATGCAACAATATGCCCATCTAGATGTTGTTTACCATCTCCACAAAAATTAGGAAAATTCTTTTGTGTACCATGAGGAACTTCATGTGTCGGTGATTTCAAGTTCAAAGGACCAAAAGCATTCCCCCAAGGACCTTGAGCAACCATTATACCTTGATTGAATGGAGGAATAAAAAACCTTTAATTTGGTGAGATAGACAATGTCATGTGAACAATGGGAGCTTCGCTTTGTATAGGAGATCTTGTGTTAGCAGGAGGAAAAAACCTTATATGTTGAAGAGGTGACCTCATTCGTGCAGGAAAAAGATCGAAGTTATATTTTTGCAGTAATTCAAACATAGGATCAATATGTCCTTGAGCCCTTTGACCACGTGTATAGCTTCATTCTGCTAGAGTGAAAGCTTGATAGGAAATGTAGATCACCAATAAAAAATAAATTACAAAAAATAAGAAACTGCTATACTTCAACCAAAGGTTGAGGTGCTTGGTTGTGTATTCATCTCCCCAATAGAGTCGCCAAAAAATTGTTGGGTGAATAATTTGTAATTGACTAACTGATCACAAAATGGTGATCTCAGCCACAATATAGTGATATTAAATCTCTCCTCTCAAAAAGGGAGGCTCCCTTCTTATTGCTAACTAGAAAAATATAGTAATTAACTAAGCTTATGTACACTAGAATTATCCATGGGGGTATTTCCATTCATCCCATTCTCTTTTTCTAGAATAGATGTTTCCTTTTACAAAAAAGTACAATGATAATCTCGTGACAATTACAATATGTAATTAACCATGAAATACTAGTTGGAGCAATAATAAATAATATCTAATTTAGTTAGATGAAAGAATAACTAGAATGATACTAGTGAGTGTTGATAGCAATAAAACCCACAAAAGTACAAATTCTTCTGTTTGCTTCTTATGTTGATTTGAAAGAAAGATGAGTAGTGTATGAGGCAGCCCAAAGTCTTCAAATTATCTCCAATTACACACAAAAACTCAAATTCCAAATATAATATTGCAGTTCAAAGACTTCAAAATCAGATTTGGTTTACCTCTTAATAGACTCAATTCCATGCTATGATTCAATCAAGAGAAGAAATTCTAAAAATTTAAAAACTAATATCTTAGTCTTTTAGAATAGTACTCTTGATGTAATACAAGCTAAAACCATAAGCATAGAGACACTTTCCACCTTTTACCCTAGATGTAGGAATGCATATTTGTTGCGAGAATATCCCTTAGACAAAAAAAAAAAAAATCAATTCTATGATAAGGCCCATAAAATTGATTAGTGTGATCTAGTGCAGATAATTATATTTAAAGAAAAAATCCACTTTAGTTGAGGAAGAATTTAATTACATTAGACAATAACCTACAAATAATTTTTCCTTTGTTAAAGCTTCAAATTACACCTAGAATCCTCAACCTATATGGAACAATAACC
Source organism: Sequoia sempervirens (assembly GCA_007258455.2). Classification (NCBI taxonomy): domain Eukaryota; kingdom Viridiplantae; phylum Streptophyta; class Pinopsida; order Cupressales; family Cupressaceae; genus Sequoia; species Sequoia sempervirens. The sequence goes on along the minus strand of VDFB02007462.1, from coordinate 33,413 downwards.
AATATGATGAAAAATAATAAGAGGTAAGAATAAATGAAGAAAATGTGATGAAACGTGCTAGGATGACAATAATATTTTAAATGATGAAGATGAACCTCCTATTTTTGTTCAAAGATTCAAGAGAATTCATAGAATATATACCTATATGTACTTGTATTTCTAGTTTAATTTTTTTCTTTTCCTTGTTGCTTTACAACTTTATCCTTTTGATTATGCTCTTCTTTTGTGTTTCACATAATTATTTCACCTTTTATATTTTATTTCATGATAGCTCTCCCTAACTTGGATTCATTTGTCTTTCCTATTATTTGACTTTTTTTACTTGATTATGTCTTCTTTCTTGCTCTTGCATGCCTTCCTATGGTTACTACTTTAGCTTTCTATATCATTAATTTTGTCATGAATCCTTATGCTTGTGTTTTACCATGATCACTTACATATTTTCATCCATTAAATGATGTATATTATTTAATTTGACTAATTGAGTTTTTAGTAGTTAGATCACATGTTTTCCTATCTTTCTATTTTTTAAACTATCATTGTCTCATTCCTAGATTTCTCTTATGTGTCCATATTGTGCCTTCATTTCCATATCACCTTATTAAATTTGGGGGCCTCATACTTCCCCTATATGAAATTATATTTTCCTATTGCTTCTAAAACTATCATTTTAGATTAGGATCATTTGTTGTTCCTCTTTTAAATCCAATATCTCATATTCACATTATTATGAGCTATACTATTACATTGAGGGCATCATTATTTTCTCATAGATAATCTAGTGCCTCCATCATTTATTATAATCTTGGAGCTACCTTTACCACATTAGGGCACGCCATGCCTTCCCTTATCCTATTAATGTTTGATCACATGCCTTATGATGTTTTAAAAGCCACATTGGGGACACTATGCCTTCTCCATACCACTTTTTATTGTGCCTTTTAGACTACTTGATCCAGCTTATGAGTTTCTTATGATGGTGGAATAATATCCCTTGATGTTTATCTCTAGTCCATGTGGTTTCACGCTTATCCTACTATATTTCTTATTTACTTTTTATGTGATGTATTAATGGAACTCATTTACTTTATAGAACTTATACACTCACATTCTTAGCTTAAACATTTGAATTTCATGTTCCATTTTTCCTTTTCCTCCAATTCCTTTCATCTAATAGATGCAACCAATTAAAGGGGGACATATCATGCCACTAACAATACCTTATTGAGTAGGTTTCACAATGGAGCAAAGAGGGAGTGGGAAGAGGAGGGGGGGAAATTTGAAATCCAGGGGTAATTCTGGAGAGGAAGGAGATGATTTTGTAGAGGCAGATGATTTACTACTGCTAGTTTTGTTCTATTGGGTTGCTGAGGAGTGGTGTTGGCTATTATCTTTAGCCTGGGATGCACTATTGTGGGTATGTTTGATGCTTTCATCCTTCTCAGAAGCTGTGATTTGGTGTTGGCTACTATCATTTACCTATTGGGGAGATGTGTTTTGGGTCTAGTTGTTGTAGTCATCCTATGATGATGATGTTATTTGGGTGTTGGTGGTCGGGCTAGGAGAGATTTCTCTAGTGTCTACTGTGAGGTTTGGGTCCCGTGGGGAGGACCTGTTTGTGGAGTGGTCTATCTTTGGCCCTAATTGGCATGTTGGGGTAGCTATTGTGTCTCTCATTTTGGCTTTCTCCTTGACTCCCTCCTATGTGGTTTACTCTTATCTCCCCAGGATCTCTCTATAAGATGTCAATGTTTCTAGTGCAGAGGTGGAGATTATTATGGTTGCTTGTTTGCTTGCGGTTTCTTCTTCCTCTGCATTTCTTGTTGTGGTGTTTTGGTTGGGGGAGTGTTTTGTGAGGCTCTAGTGCCTTGTGGGAATTTTATCAGGGTTGTGGCTTATCTTGGGATCCAACCAATGTGTTGGGGTAGCAGTTGTGTTTCCTGTTCTGACCTTCTCCCTTTCTTTTTCTTGCATGGTTTCTTCTTTCCTTTCTAGGCTCTTTCTGCATATTTTTGTTTTGGTGATGCCTTCTATATGCCTTTGCTCTTAGAGTTCAGTGGCTATTGCTTTTGGTTTCTCTATTGGTGTTTGTTGGGGTTCCATGTTGGTGTTTTCTATGGAGTTTTTGTGGTCATTCCTTGGCTCTGACTAGCATGTCAGGGCAACTGTTGTGCTTCATGTTCCAGCCTGCTCCTCATCTTGGTCTGACGTGGTTCCTCCTTGCCTTCCTATGGGATTTCTACTCCTTTGAGCTTCAAGCTTTGGTCTCTGTTTGTGTTGTGTACAAGATGATTTTGTCTCTCTTATGAAGTTCTTGTTGGGCTTGGGTCTCAGCTACTGTTGTGCTCTAGGCCTTGTATTTTTGCTTGTTTTGGGGCATCCTTTTGGATGCTAGATAGTGTGGAGTCTGGTGGTTGCTTCCCCAAGGTCGAGCTTCCTTAAATGGAAGATCTTTGTTTGGTAACTCTTCGCTCCCATATTAGTGCCCGGTGGAGTTTTTGGTATGGGTTAAGCACTTTGCTATCCTATTCTTATAGGATAAGATATTGGCATGAAATATCTTGCTCATGGTGGTGCTACATAGTGGTTGTTGGGGTTTTTCCTGAGATTTTTATGGATGTGGTGGCTACCTGTATTATTGTTATTTGGGTGTTGGCTAGGAGATATCTCATGCTCTTCTTACAATCCCAATTGTTATTGTGGCTAAAGACTATTATTTCTTCCTCTTGCCTATTAATAGGGATGCTATTCATGTTCTCCTTGTTGCTCCTTATGCTTGTTCTACCAAAGGATGTTATGCCAATTCCTTTTATACTGAAGTGTTGGATTTCTACTGGGTTCTACAATTGGTTTTGGCTCCTATGGAGGTGGAGCCCTCTCCTTTTGAGGTGGAGTTGGGTATTATGGACGTGGTTGGAAGCTATCCTTTTTGGTATCCTCTTATGTTTTTCCTATTAAGGTGGAAGTTGCTCCTTTTGAGGTCAAGGTTGAGGTTGTTGGAGATTTCAAGCTTTGGATGAAAGGGTGTTCATGTCATCCTCTCTAGTAGATGGGAGCTCTCTCCTTTTAAGATGGAGATTGAGTTGGTTTTCTGGGCTATTAGGTGTTTCAAGGGGATTTTTGCTTTGAAAGGGATATCTTGTTGCCCTTTTTTTTCTTGGCTCAGTGTTTCCTTCTCTAAGTGGTTGGTTTGTTGCGACCTAGCTATTGTAGGTTGTATGGTTTCCTAGCTAACTCAGGTGATTTTTGTTTGCAGTTAGGGTTCAAGGTCCTTGCCAAAACTTGGTTATAGAGGGTTTTAGGTTCCCTTCAAAACCTGATTTGTGTAGCTTGAAGTTCCTTGTCTATCTTTTGAAGGATGTTGTTGTTGGGTTGTTGATTTTATGTATTTTATTTATTTGCAATGTTCCTTTATAAGGGTTTTGGGTCCCTGCAAAACTTCTTTGTAAAGGGTTTCAGGTCCCTTCAAAACCTATTTTACCTCTTTAATCAAAATAATAATTTATTGAGTTTAAAAATGGTACAAGTATCAATATAAAGATTCATTATTGTGTCCATATAAATATTTCAATTATATGACATTATAGTGCCTAATATGACATATTTGGAACACACAATACATGGTACCTAATATGACATGCCACTTTCCATATAAGAAAAAAAAAAACCCTACTACCCTTTAATTTCCTAGAAAACCAACCACATTTATTACTTGAGCTTGTTTAGCTTGTAATATAGAAGCTACTCATTATACTTTTTTTGTATGCACATTTCCTAGAGCACACATGCCTAATATGAGCACATAGGAAGATATCCTCCTCAATATATATTACTTTAAATGTCTACTATTGTATCATTTTTATGTCTAAATATTTACTTTACATGTATGTTTGTGGATACTCATTTACTTTGAAATACATACTCATTTAGGATTCACATGCACCTCAAATTGGGGGGAATGTAAGGGTGAAATTTGCATATATATACATGTGTGTGTGAGAGAGAGAGAGAGAGATATTAACTTGTGGAGACCATTAAAGGGTGAAGAAGTTTAGGGTTTGAGGAGCCCAAATAATATATATAAGATTTACAAGTAATGATAATTTTTTTTTAGTGTACAAGGAGATTGAAGAATGATTAGATGATGAAGAATGTGATCTAATTTTTTATCTTTTGATTAATCTTTCACATTGCCTTTGGTGTGTGGGAATTGGAAGGTGTTGAGATTATCCTAAAATAATTTAGTTTTTGGAATCATTGTCATATACCTTTTTCTAGATCCTTGGTATTTATAAGCTAAAATAAATTATAGAATCCCTTTCATAGTTGTAATGAAGACTACAAGCATATTCTTAGGATAGGTTGCTGGTATTATATTCATGGAATGGGTTTCTAAATTGAGCAATGTATGATTATTGTTGCTTCATGCAAGGCACCAGGTGTTATGAAATTCACTCTAGATAACTATTTAGAAGGTAAAGGTTTGATATTTAATGTAATTCTAGAGGTTGAATGTAGGAGATTCATTTTTCTAGAGGAGGGAAGGGAATTTATAATTTAAAGACTCATAAGAGAGGCATGAAATATATAATAAATGAAGATTATAAATTTGATTCAAACATTGGCAAAGAAGATTAAATAATTTGTTAATTAATCAAATTTTGATGGACGTCTAGGTTTTATGTTCTTGTCAAATTTTCTTTCTCTATTTCTCAGTATATTCATATATATTCTTCTTGTGGCTGATGGATACAATATGTGGAATTTCAAGGCCTACCCTTTATATGCTTTCAATGCAATCATATAAGGCACATGAAATATGAATGCTTTTCCCTCCTAAAATTTTAACATTGCAAGGGAAAATTTAGGAACTGGTTTCCAAAAAAGGTATCTTTGATGAAGACTTAATTTAGATAAGTTAGGTTGCTTCTTGACTTGTTACAACTCAACCATTGTTGAGACACCATGTCTTTGGCTTCCACAATGTAAGTATTGAAATCCTCACTAGGGACTTTTGGGATACAAATATCATCTATTTTGTCATTATAACCTCTATTTTAGGTGACCAAGATGGGATGTTATAGATTGATGAATTCATATTCTTATTGCTCATTCAAAACTAACTCTTGATGTTTATGGGGTCATTGGAGCCTCTAAGAGATTGTTGAACTTGATAAGTATCATGACATGTAGTAGGTGAATATTTAAAGTGGGGAAAATCAAATGGTAACGTATGAGCTTATGGCATATCTTCCAATGAAGCTCTTGTTAGGGAATATAGTTGTGGATCATATTTGAGATTATTCTTTCAAGATGTTAATTTTATGATGTTTGGCATATACTAATGCAGTTGTATCTTTAGTTCCTAGGGATGAAATAGTAAAACATCTCCTAAAAATGTATTTCAATATTCTAAGATTAACAAATGTATTTGTTCAATTGTCTTTCACAATGAAGGCCCCAATAGATGCTTCTCTATCTAATTAAAAAATAAAAAGAAGTTTACATACCTTTGTTCATTCCAATTTAGTTTTGGGCCTATTTTGAGATAATGTCTTAATAGATTACAAAAAATGACATGTGTGACATGCTTTGTGGTGAGTTTATCTCCTTCCCAAATTCCTACCCTCTCACATTTATTCCCCCTTGCACATATTTATATGCATTCAACATTATCCTTCCCTTATCTACACATATTACTATACAATCACATCAATAGTAGCCCAAACTTCCATACATTCATCCCCTACCTCAAGAAACCCTATTCCATATCCCATGTCATTTTATGACATGTGGGGGTGACCTCACATGGCACTTGCATCTAACCCAAAAAATAAAAATAAATAAATTATTAAATGATTGACTCGTACCCTTTCCTAAACCATTAGGAGCTGACATAGTACACACTTATGCAATGTCACATTACAAGTATTCATATTTAAAGACATTCATTTAAGCATTAATTTGTCAATTGGTTCATATCTAATCATCATTTGTAATCTTTGAGCACTAAAAGAACATTCGATGTTAACATTTTGATTTGGAGCTTTAAAAAGAACACTACTTTACATCCAAATCAACAAATCTAAAAAAATGCATTCTTGCTTAATGTTTGTTGATCTTTATAATGATGGTAAAACCAGTCCAATCAAGGGGGGGTTGACCTCCTTATTATTTGACAAGCTCCCTAAGGTATTTTTAAATACTATTAATCCTTAATAGTCATTGAGGAATTAAAAATTATCAATAAATCAAATATTAGAAGTCCACATCATGCCATATCAAGACCATGCATTAGGAAGTACATAAAATTAATCTAGTATCACAAAATCAACTTTTGATGAATTAAAAATCCACATAATATCTCAAATAACAAGTATACTTCAATTATATATCTTATATACCTAACTATTGCACTAGAAAGACCCAACCGATTGACTCTCCTTAATGCCTACTTCTTATTTGATTTCTAAAATTAAAATTAATCTAAATTAATTTTAATTGATTATAAATTAATTAACCTAGATAAATGTTTAGGGAAAGGGTTGTACACATGCCAATAAATGCTCCACAACCTATGCTCTATATAACCAATTCCAATCATAGACAATATGATGTGCACATCTTTGACCACATTCAAAAAATTCCAACATAAAATACGTGGAATCTCCAGATGCCGACAATCTACCACCTCCATATCATCCTCTTCATAACATATTTATTTGACCATTCGATATCATAAGAGATATCATGAGAGATGGGTTCTTGTTGAACCACTACTCATGAAACATGGGTCAATGAGTTTGACTCGAAACTACACGGTTGAATCCTGATAGCAATATCATAATTTGACACGCTGTGGAAAAATACCTCCTACTTATCAATTGATGAGCTAAAGGGGCTCTATTATGAATGGTTCATAAGGCACAACACTTGCTGAAGGTTTTGCAAATGGGGTAACAACTCAAGCGGGCTTAACCTTGGAGAAAACTCCCTGGTTAAGCACGCTTGAGCTGGAGCAGTACTGGGATGGGTGACCTCCCGGGATGGACCAGTGCTTCACCTCTATGAGCATCACCTAGATGCAATGAGTGCTATGTGGACCATTCGATATCATGAGAGCTGGGTTCTTGTTGAACCACTACTCATGAAACATGGGTCAATGAGTTTGACTCGAAACTACATGGTTGAATCCTGATAGTAATATCATAATATTTATTTGATTAGAAAAAGTTTCTCAGTGCGAACAACCCCATTTTACATCTTTTAAAGTAATAATTGATTTTGATTTTTTATTTATTTTAATAATGTCAAAAAAAGGTAATGGCTATTTATTTTTTTAAAAGGGTAATAGGAACGTGAGAAGACGCTGTATACTCAAGGAAATACTTCATTTATTTTGAATGAAATATTGTGTATTAGGTACACCATTCACACTTTTCATTAAGTGATTTAAGGGTACAGAATAGGAGTAGGCCATAGAGATATTTCATGGTTTCATTTATTATTCTCAAAGATTTTTTTGCTTACTCATATAAAATAAAGACGACACAGTTAGTAATGTTACATATTTAATTTTTGGTTTATTATAGTGGAACGTCTTTAATGTAATGATATATTGGTAGATGATATTAGATTTGATTCATGTTCTTATTGTTATCCATCTTCATTTACATGTATTCTTATATATTCACTGTTTACCTTCATTTATTATATTATGTCCTTTGTCTTGAAATAATCATTTTACTATCGAAGTTTATTTTTGTGCCACTCTAAATTGGCAAAGGCTATGCAGCCCTCAAAACGGCATGGCCCATCGATGCCTATGCCCTTTGCATACCTGACCCCCGTGCCCCAACTCTAGGTCATAATTGTCAGATTTTTATGTTTTACCATGTCCAATATATGTTGTATATGTTTATACTTGTATTTTTATATGTTTATACACTATCTATATGTTGTATATTATATATGTTTTTTTTATTGTTATATATATATATATATATTATAATTATAATTAAATTATATTTATATATATTTATAAGTATAAATAGTAAATGAATAGTATAATAAATAAATGGTATAAATATATATATATATATATTATATTATAATTATATAATTTTTTAATTATTAATTTATGATGAAAACATATGTAATACATATATATTAATTTATGATGAAATATATATATATATATATATATATATATATATATATATATATATATATATATATATATATATATATATATATATTAATGTATAGTAAAAATATATATTTACTATATAGTATTATATATATTAATATAATAGCTTTTGTAAAAACTATATAATAATATAATACCATTTATATATTAATATAATATCGTTTGGTAAAATCTATATAGTTTTAATTATAAATTAATATAATACCGTTTGGTAATACTATATAGTATTATATATACTAATATAATAAGGTATGGTAAATACTATATAGTATTATATATATTAATATAATACATTTTGTAAAAACTATATATTAATATAATACCATTTGGTAAAAAATATATAGTTTATATATATATATATATGTGTGTGTGTGTGTGTGTGTGTGTGTTTTCTAATATAGTAATATATATTAAAAATATTATATATATATATATTAATATAAATTAATATATAATTTTAATATTATACTATTTACTATTAAAATATACTATATATGTTTTCCTCATAAATTAATATATTTACCAAATATATTTTCATCATAAACTAATTAATAATTAAAAAAATTATATTTATTTATTATACTATTCATTTACTATTTATACTTTAAAAAAAAAAAAAAACAAAGGGGTAAAAACTTTATTAGAAATCAGAAAAGAGCATTACAATAATAACCAAGGGACCCAGTCCTAGAAAATAGGCGAAAACCCCACAGCATAAAACAAAATCAACTATCCCCATGTATCCTCCTATCCTCTTCCAAGAACCGGTCTAAATCCAGATGCAGCTCAGGGTTAACCTGATCCCAATCCTCAACCTTCCAACCACTATCATGCTCAAAGGCCCATTTGGCCAAGCAGTCAGCAGCACGATTCCACTCCCTCAGGATGTGAACAAAGGATGCCTCCTCCATCGAGAACTAACTTGAAGAATCCGTTGAACCACCGAAGCCAACTGCCAATTTATATCAGATATCTTTCGCTCATTCAAGAGATTAATCAAAATCTATGAATCAGCTTCACATATAACCTTTCTCCATCCCAAAGCAAGGGCCCTCTCAATAGCATGAAGAATTTCCAGACCCTCCATGAAGTTAACAGTCTTCACCCCCTCATGTATAGAGAACAGAAAAATCACTGACCAGCTGAGTCCCTGCCAACCCCACCAATTCCAGCAGGCCCAGGATTTCCCCTAGAAGAACCATCAGTATTGATCTTTAAAAATCCATTGGGAGGAGGTAACCACCTTCCAACCCGTTGAACCCTCTTTTTCCCATGCCTACAGTTCCTAGAACTGACAAAAGATGAATGAATTTCTTGAAGACCCAGTCTGGCCACCAACTCAGCATCACCTCTCTCCAAGGGGAAAACCACATCACATTTAGCTAAAACAGACTCCTGCACCATTCCAAGCATACGCATCCAAACTTGCTGACCCACCAACTTCTGATCACGAAAAATTCTGCGGTTCCGCTCCAACCAAATCTGCCAAAGCAGAAAGGTAGGGCCCACGAACCAAACTTCCTGCAAAAAGGAAGCCATAGAAGGAGGTCTTCCCATACTATCCCAGAATTCAACCAAAGAGCACGCATGAATACAAGGAATCTTCCACACCTCCCACCACCAATGCCAAAGTTGCACAACAAAGGGGCACCGAAAGAACAAATGTGAAGAATCCTCTTCCGCTCCCCCACACAAAACACAAATTGAAGGTCCTTGAAATCCCCGTTTACGAATGTTATCCCAGGTCAAGCACCTATTCCAAGCCAAAGTCCAAACAAAGCAGTTGCATTTAGGCCACGAGAGTTTATTCCACACCCTTTTCCACCAATGAACCTCTGCCCCAGTTAGCTTCTGAGCCAATAACACCTGATAACCAGAAGCAACAGAGTAAACCCCCTTAGGATTATGGGTCCAAGCAAGAATATCTTCTTCCAGAAGAGAACTACAACTCCTACTATGAAGAATCTTGTGAAGCTCAACACTTTCTTCCGCAAGTCCCAAATCTGGCCACTCTGCGGGATCCTTCCAATGAGCTACCTCCAACTGACCAAAAGAAGCAACAGACTTGAAGTCACTCACCCTAGCCTAGCCAGCCTCAAGAAATCTTTGGCACAAAGGAAGTAGGTTGGGGAACTGAGAAGTAAGTGGAGGGAATCCATCCCAAGAATCTGACCAGAAGAGAGCTTCAGTTCCCCGTCTATAGATCCAAAATAAACCTTCCTTGATAAGCTTTGCACCCTTCTGAAGAGTATTCCAAATCACTGAACCTTTCCCCTCAAGAGGGTAACGAGGGAGATCCTGTCGTGGAATCCCCAGGAAATACTTATGAGATAATATCCTGGCCCACGACTGATCCTGTTCCACACACCATCTCCAAAATAGCTTAGCAGCCACAACCACTCTAGATAACGCAGACTGTCGAAGACCAAGACCACCAAATTGCTTTGGGCTGCACACAACATCCCACCTGACTAGGTTCCACTTGGAAGAAGCCAAACTTCCCGCCCATAAGAACTTCCTTTCAAGAGAATCCAACTCCCTCAGAAAACCCATCAGAGCCACCTAAAGCATACATCTGTAGGTAGGGAGAGCCTGCACCACTGACTTGAGAAGCTGAACTCGCCCCGCAAAAGACAACCATCTGTGGGTCCAATGATTAACTTTTGCACAGAGCTTATCAATAATATTCTGCCAAGAACCCTTGGGAAGATGGTGAACATAAATTGGGAAACCCAGATACGTCAAAGGGAGAACCCTTATATGAAACCTTAAGATATTAGCAATTCTTCTCTGTATGGGGCTCGACGTATTGAAGAAGAATATGGAAGACTTCTCCTCATTAATCAATTGTCCTGAAGCAACAAGATATATGTCCAACACCTGCCTCAAGTTAGTAGCTTCCCTAACAGTAGCCATCCCCATCAGAGCAGTATCATCAACAAACTGCAAATGAGATTGTGGAGGAAAGTCTCCACCCCATCGCCAACCCTGAATGATGCCAAGCTCCACCCTTCTTTTCAACAAACGTCCAAGGCCTTCCACAAGAAGCATAAAAAGATACGGAGAAAGAGGATCCCCTTGGCGCAAACCCCTAGAGGCACCAAAAATTTTAGAATGATCTCCATTTATCAAAACTAAGAAGGAAACAGACGTGACACAGCTCATGACCCATTGGATCCACTCCTCACCAAAACCAAAAGCAACAAGGATCTTCTGCAAAAAAGACCATCTAACCCTGTCATAAGCCTTAGCCATATCCAGCTTAATGAACATAGCCTTCTCATGGGAGTTGTCCATGGAGTGGATGGTCTCCGTAGCAATGACAACCCCATCAAGAATCTGCCGACCTGCCACAAATCCACTCTGTTCCTCCGAAATCAGCACTTTAAGCCACTTCTTCAATCTCTCAGCCAATAACTTTGAAATGATTTTATAAGCCACATTGCAAAGAGAGATAGGCCGAACTGAGATAACCTATCAGCCCCTTCACACTTGGGTATGAGAGCAAGGAAGGTGGAATTCAGAGCACGAAGCATCTGTTTATTCCTTTGGGACTCAAGGACAACAGCCAGAAGATCCAACTTTATGATATCCCAGAATTCCTGAAAAAATTCAATCGGGAAACCATCGGGACCAGGAGCTTTACCCTTCTTCATCTGAAACACAATCCCCTCCAGCTCATCAAGAGAGATATCTTTCATCAAATACTCATTCGCCTCCCTGGAGACCAACTGAGGAATACAAGAAAGAACCTGTGCTTCCTCAACAGAGCCCCCTTGTGAATCCTCCCTAAATAAAGTAGCAAAATACTGAGATGCCTCAGCAGAGATTTCTTGAAACGAGGCAAGACGTTCACCCCTATCATTCACCAGAAAAGGAATGGAATTACCATGCCTCCTATCCTTCACAGAATTGAAGAAGAAGGCGGTGTTTTTATCACCTTCTTGTAACCATTCAACCCGGGCCTTTTGCTTCCAATAGATTTCTTCCCGCAATTCAAATTCCTCAACCACTTTCAAAGTCTTAGCCTCCTCCCTTAGAAGATCCTCAGAGGCCCCATTCTCACGAATCAACCGCGTAATATTATTCAACTCCTCCTGTGCGGCAACCTTAGCATGAAAGATATTACCAAAACATCGCCGATTCCACCTTTTAAGCTGATATTTGACAAACTGAAGAAGCTTGGAGAATGTGTACATTGCCGTACCAAAAGTTGGTCTACCAATCCGCCACCACTCAGCCACATAATCATGAAGAGTGGGATCCCGTAACCACATAAGCTGGAACTTGAATGAGGGAGACCGAGGCCCCCGTGCAGAGATAATACTAAGCTTAATAGGCCAATGATCAGAACCTCTCCAATCAAGAATTTCAGATCGAGTGGACCATAAGTTTCCAACCCAATAACAGGAAACCAAGAAACGATCTAGCCTCTCAGCAACACAACTCTCACCAATTCTCCTATTATTCCAAGTGAAGCGACCATTACTAGGTAGAACATCAATAAGATTTAATTCAGAAATGCTATCTCTGAATAACAGAGCAGAAGGCTCCAACCTAGGAATTCCACCTCTTTTCTCAGACAATTCCACAATAGCATTAAAATCGCCAGCCATAACCCACGGATGGTAAGGAGCTAAGCTACGAACAAAACGAAGATGGGACCATAGAAGTTGTTTACCCAGAAACTCAACAGGAGCATACACATTAGAGAGGAGAATACACTCACCAGTCTCATACCAAGAGGCGACAAGGGATATAGAGGATCTAGAGGACATCCACCATAGGGGGAAAATCTTCCGAGGGTTCCAAAAGCAAGCCACCCCTCCAGAAGCACCAAGAGCCCCCACACACTGGCATTCACCATATTTCCACAGCTTAGGAGCCATGGCCAACATATTATCTACAGATAATTTAGTCTCTTGAAGAAAAAGAACATCCGGAGAATGATTCCTAACCAAATCACGAACAACTTTTTGTCGAGGGCCACTGTTCAAGCCCCTTACATTCCATGAGAGAACAATCATTTCTGGGGGCATGAAAAATGTGAATCAAGAGTCTTGACTGACCCTGACTCCACCAAAGTTTCCCCAGTTAATTTAATCTTCTCCATATCCTTTTTCCTTCCCAGCTTGGAAGTCCTGTCACCAACCCCTTTCTTCAGTTCATTTTGCTGAATACCCAAACGAGAGGAGGCCAAAGAGCTCTTCCCCACATCCTTGCCTCCTTTCAGGGGCAATGGGGAACCACCTCCACCACTCTTCGAAGCTCCAATAGAAGATTCTTGTTCAGTCTGGACAATCAATTGTTGATCCGTATCCATCTGCCCAACCCCAATCTCCTGCACATCCTGCATGGCCTCCAATGGTGGCCCATCCTGTCCTGTACCCAAAGTTCCCTGATCCAAGTTCAGCAACCCCAGATTCACTTCCTCCTGGCTGAGATCATCCAGCACCTCAAACCTATTAAAAGTTTCATCATCCTTCCTCTCCCTCAAGGTCCGCTTCTGGCCTCTATTCCTATTGCGAGCCTTGACAGGGACATAACCATCATCTCCATTACCATCACCCAGAATAGGCTCCTTACCATTATCAGTTCTAGGTGGATTACGAGAAGGCTAAGAAGGTTGGGGCACCACAGGCTTAGCCCTTGGGCACCTACACTGCAAGTGACCATATTCATGACAAAGACGACACCAAAAAGGTAGGGTTTCGTAATCTAGCTATTGTACCCAAGTATATGATCCAGCACTCACTTCAACAGAATCTGGCAGTGGCTTGCTTAAATCAATTTCTACACAGATACGAGCAAAAGTCATTACCTTTTTATACTACTTCTGTTGTGAAGACCCAACATGTTTACCGAGCATTGAAGCCACCAAATGCAACACGTCATCCCGCCAACACTCAACTGGAAACCACGGCAACCGAACCCAAACTGGGATCTGACTTAGTATTGCCTCAGTCGGGTTGAAGCCAGCATGCCATGGCTTGATAAACAAACCCACCTGGTTATAAAAATAGGGGCCACCCTCGAAGACCTTATTCCGATCTGCCATGCAATCAAAAGAGACCATAAAAAAGTTGTTCGCAAGGAGCCTAATCTCCATCTCCCCCTCTGGCATCCAAGTCCGCTGAGCCCAGGATTCCAAGAATTGCAGCGAGACTCTCAAACCCATGAACTTGCAATAAAAAGAGTGCCTTGAATAATATTCAATATCATATGCAAGCATTTCCATCGGGATAATCAACTTCGGTCACTCTTTGCATCTTTCCAAACACCCATTAATCTTCGTAATTCGGGAACCACTAATTGATCCTAGATCATTCATCTCCATCTATGAATAAAACAACGTATTATCAAAAACATTCACTCCATGCGCCGAAGGCTTCGAACCAAATGCTGATCAGAAAACCAATTTGGGGCTAGCCCCAGATGTTTCCCCACCCGGCATAGCAAAAAACAAGATCCCCAGTAGGCATGCAAACCCCCAGGACACTTTAGCAAGAAATGGAAAAAAAGAAAAGACCCCAAGGGAAGGATCAAAACCCTTCCACCCACAAGCCACCCAAATGGCAGCAAGAAGGCCTCCAGAAAAGAAAAAACCCCACCACCACAACCCCGATAGCTTCAAAACCCCCCCCCCCCACCATTTACTATTTATACTTATAAATACATATAAATATAATATAATTATAATTATAATATATATTATAGATTATTATATATATAACAATAAAAAACATATATAATATATAACATATAAATATTATATAAACATATGCATCGATGGGCCATGCCATTGTGAGGCCTGCATAGCCTTTGCCCTCTAAATTGATCCTCTAACATTTAGGAATAAATTTTAAATTTTAAATTCAAATTCAAAATCATTCAATGTGTCATTCATTCACATGTTGAGAAAAGAGAAAATCATTAACAAACACTTCAATTTTTAAAGGGACAAAGAATCAAATTGGCGTTGTTTGCATATAAGCTATCCACATACTTGTGTATGTTGTCTTCGAATCTTCGCTTGAAGCCGTATAGCTAACCATCCAAGGGTTTGACCTAAGAGAACTTATCCCTAATGATCTTATAATTCTCCATAAGCTTTTTTTATAAACACCATAATATTTACAAGCTTATCAAACATCAAAGAGAAAACATAGGTTTCAAAATTCTACATTTCAATTTATTTAGATCTATGCAACATAGATCAAATATGTGTGGAATATCAAATCTACAATAGTCTAGATCAAACCTCTAGTGTTCAAAATTGACTTGCCAATTTATGAGAGAAACAAATTTTAGATTTAATTGTTGTGCTTCCAACAAATTTTAGATTTAAAAAAGTATAATCAAAATAATGAGAAATGATACCTATCACTGACCAAAATCAACTATGTGCTTTCATTTATGTTATTTCAAGATCTTGTTACACAATCTATCATATCTCTAAATTGAGTTAATTGATTATCATATTCGTGAAATCTAATTTAGTAAAAGAATCTAATTATTTATTTAAAAAAGTGTATAATATTATCCTTGAATTTTAATTTTGTAGTCTAAAAATCAATTATTTGTCAATTATATGAAGTGAGCTAAGAGAATAGTTGTTTTTGTTTGGCATTAACAAAAAAATCAAGGTGTGGAACTAATACTTTATGTTAAAATATTAGAATTTTGACATAGACTAATGCAACACAAGGATGAAGTAGCATTAAAATATGAAAGTTAATAATTAATTTCAAATTTTGAAAGGAATATAATTCATATTAGTTTAGAAATATATCACAACTTCACATCCATCTTTATTCATATAATTATAAATGCAACAATATTTATACAATATATGATTTATAAATAATCTTTCTCTCTATTACAATATATCTTTTTGTTACATATATATCTTTCAATATATTTCTGAATATTACACTATATCTCTCTTTTGCTATTTTATTATCTTCTTTCATTCCAAATTCTCTATATCCTACTACATATTTTGTGACATTTTGAGATGTCTTTCTACAACACATAATTTTAGAGATGTATGTTATAGAAGTGTATGTTCCTGATTACCATCTATTTTCATATCAGTAAGGTTATAAGTGTCACCTCATTACTTTATATATCATTTTATTTTTTTTGGGTATTGTTGTCGTATTAGTTATGTGTTTGAGATATGAGACTTATCCAAAACTGATGAAGAAGCATGCTAATGCTTGGTAACAAGAAGTTTTAGGTCAAATTTTAGAATCACATTTTACCAATTCAATCACACAAGTTTGCAATTTCTAGAATAATTTTATACTAATTCTACAATAGAACAAGTTTGTATTTGGATTAAAACAACTTGGCTGATTTTACCTTGTAAGAGGATGGTTCTATTTAGATTAAAAACTCACAATTTTTATGCTTAAAAAGGATAAACATCCTTTAAGAATTTTTTTATTTTTCATTGGGTCTACTTATCGCCATTTTTATTTTAGAAGAGGATAATATTATTTTACACAAATTTTCAATTTATATTTTAATGAATAATTATTTTTTTTAGAAGAGGATAAACACTTTTAATATTATTATATACAATTTTTCAATTTATATTTTATTCAAAAATTATTATTTTTCAGAAGAGAATAAACATTTTTAATACCAGTTTGTATAATATAAAATTGTATAGTCAACAAGGTTTATCTTCTAATGATTTTTTTGTGAACCATTAACTTCACTAATAGACAAGAATCACTCAACAAAATTTCACTGTACTCATAACCATGTTCTTATATTTTTGTGGTATGTTTTTGTGCGCTTTGTACTCAATATTTTACTTGTAGATGTGAACAATGTTTGTTTAACAGAGGTCTTTTACAAGAACTATTGTCTATCATGGAGAATAGTGATGCGACACTATTTATCAGGTTAAGACAATTATGAATTTCTCTTTGTTTTATGCTAATCATTTTTATTTTATTTTGGTAAACACTTTTGATTGGAGTTGTGAATCAGAGAGGCCAAGACCTAACAAAAAAGAATAAGATCGACAAAACACACTAAGAAACATAAAAATAAAACAAACCACTACATCCCACAAAAGATAGATCAGAACATTTGACAACACACCCCAAAAGAACAGGATCACCACTTACATGATTTAAATTCAAAATTTTGATCTAACATCAAAATGCTTATCCAAATCAGATCCTTCTAATTAAAATTTGAATAAATAGAAGACAAAAATATCTGCTGACATGAATAATGTAGTCCTCATACTTTTCCCATTTATTTAAACTACTTTAAGAGCAAGAATCTGTCTGCTCTGGTAAGTGGCAATAACTTCTCTTGTAAGTGGTAATAATTGTTACTGTGCATCATTGAAATATCCAGGAAGCTGCGTCTCTGTAACTGGTAATAATTGTTACTGTGTATCATTGAAATCTCGAGGAAGCTGCTTCTGATGATATATGATTCCATTAACCATCGCTTCCAGATATTTTTCAGCAGATCATACGCATTAAATGGAGAATAAAGATAATGGTGTACTAAACAGTATACTTTCCCCTCTAGCGTGTTATGCACCATTTTTTTAATTGATACAAAGCAGAGTACAGAAAGAATGAGAGAATGCAGCAACAAGGCTTCTGAGAACAGAGAACAGAGCTGCCCGACCAACCAAAAGATTCATTAATAGAACAGAACACGCTGGCAGGCAGCTGAAAGAATAATACACCAGACAAATAGCAGTCATATGACGGCCATATAAAAGATTACACCAGTCTAGTAATAATGAGCTGACAACAACAACAAGAAAGCAATAAATAAACAGAAATATGGCAGCAATTTACATGCTATATATCCCCCATAAAGAGAGAGGCAGGGAATTATGTATCATTAATTTGTCAAAGTTGAAAGATGATCAAAGTAGTGTAATAGTGAAATTTGTATGATCCTGTTTATTAGTTCCTGTAATGGAACCATTGGGGAGGCAGTAACATTTAACCCGTGATTAATCTCTTTTTATTCAGCCAATCAAATCGTTGGGATTTCCTTTCATAAATTTATTTTGGATCAAGGTTATAAATAAGTTACAGTTTTTTTAACAGAAATTTTGATGCAGAGTATTTTGGCGGTCTCTGATTGACGTTGCAGATGGCTGACAGGTGCATTCGGGGAGGCTCCTGCAGATTGTAAGATGGTTTGGACAATTGACGATTAGGGTTTTTAATTATGTTGACGAATTGATATAGTAGCAGTGTTTGCTGGGAGAGGAGACGTGGCCAATGTCGGTGGACTGCGGGACATTCGTTACCATCACGCTAAGTAGACAATTGCAGAACAGATCTCACCGCTGCTAAGGATTATCACATAAGGCACAAAGTGTGCGAAGCCCATTCCACGGCTTCCAAAACCCTCGTTGAAAATAGTATGCAGCGGTTCTGTCAACAATGTAGCAGGTATGTTGTAGCAATCCTTCCTTTAAATTAATGTATTTGCTGGTAAATTCCTGAAAACGTTATGGCTGGCTAGGTTTTTGAACTGGCAAATAGATAGGATTCTGCATATTTTATCCATTGTGAATGCTGTTTCAGTAAAATGTGATCCCTTGTTAGGGTTTTCTTATACATTAATACATAGTTCCACGGAGTTTTGGGGACGGGGACGGGGGATGGCAAGGGAAGGGTTTTGGGGGCACGGGGGCGGGGGCTTAAGTCTGGGGGTGGCGAGTGGACGGTGGGGGGACGACGGTGGGGGCCGATGTGTCAAAATACATATAGTACTTGAAAAATTAGTTATAAAAATATGTATAACTGTAAAAGCCTAAGGAATAAGTAAATTTTAGAGTTTAAACACATTGCAATGATTTTATTGAACTAGTGAACATTGTAACAATGAAAATATATTTGTAACTTAATAGACATTGTGATTGGAACGAGGACTAGCTATTTCATAATTTGAATTTCAGAATTTCATAGTCATGATTCATAATTGCAATCAAGTATTAAGTTATCAACACAACAGTGTTCAAACTTCAAACATACAAAACATAAAACTAAATAGCTAATGGCTTGATGCCTCTAATGATCTACTCATCTCCAACTCCAAGCTCCATGCCAATCTCCTCATCATTGGAACTATCAGATGGGGACCCCAAATGCTCAAGCTCATCTAAACCAATACCAACCAGCCCTGTCTATGTAGCATCCTTATCTATTTGTGCTAGCTCTTCTGGCTCTACATCTCATTTGGCTGCTGGACTCTCCTTGTATGTAGTTGTGCTACATGATCAATGAGACATAAGGCACTATGTATAGCCACAAGCTTCTCTACCCTCCTAGAAGTGAGTTTGTTCCTCTTAATAGAATGGATGAAGTTATAAGTAGACTAGTTCCTCTCAGAAGTAGAAGAACTAGAAAATTGGGACAACAAACAAATGGCTAGAGTAGTAATAAAAAATCTAGGCCCATGCATAGTCCACCACAACTTGGGGTCCTTCTATGACATAGTCTCCAAATCTAGTTTGGCTGCCTCTAAATATTCCCAAAGAGTAGCAAATTTTGTCCACTTAGTACGAAGCAAGCTAGCCTCTATAGGACCATACATTTTGTCAATGCCCTTCATGAACCCTTCCTTCACCTTAGCATCCTTTATAGGTGACATTATGTCGGGACATGGCATGTACCACTTTGGGTTCAATGTGTAGGTAGCCATGTGTAAGGGAGTATTGAGTTTCTCCCATCTATGCTGAATGATTGGATAAATATGCTCAGTGTAGAATTGCATTGTGGGGTCCTTCTCTGGCACTTTAGCCTTCATTTGATCAAGCATGGAATCAATGCACTCATATACCTCTCCAAGGGAAGGTGCATCAAAACCCTCAAATCTATTAACTTTGAAGACGGGATCAATGATGGAGACAATATATTTGGCATCAGCCCAAAATGCATCATTCTTCACCACTTGCTTAACCCTCAATCCTTGTTGTGTCTTCAACTCAGGCCATCTGTTCCATTCTGCTATCATTACCATTAGTTGCAATGACTCTTGCAACTCAAACATCCTCTCCAAGAGAATAAAGTATGATGCATACCGAGTCTCTACTGGCTTAAGGAATTCCTTTTTGGAGAAGGACCTAAAAAGTGCATGTGAATGATGATGGTTGCAGATAAACATTTGCACATCTCTAGCATCATTGACAATAGATTTGATCCAATTGATTTTACCCATGTCTTTAAGTGCATTATTCATAGCATGCACACAATAAGGAGTCTATAAATTATGTCTATAGGTTGCCTCAATCAACCTCCCTACAACTTTGCACACATGGGCCACATCTGTCGCTACCTGCACCACATTTTGTTGCCCAACCTCCTCTACAGCATCCTTGAGGATCTGAAACTAATAATGGGCATCCTTGCTATGCCCTGAACAATCAATAGCCCTAAGGAAATAAGGGCCCGCTACAAATGTAATGATGATATTGATGAGTGGATGATGCCTAATGTTCGTCCACCCATCCATGACTATGCTGCATCCACTTGTGACCCAGGTTCTCTTCATATTCTCCATCAAAATATTAATCTTGGAATAGTTTTGATCCAACATTGTTTTCCTCAATTTATTCTCCCCTGGTGGCACATATGATTGTCTTTCCCTTATTATCTTTGACACAACTTCCTTATAATAAGGAGAGTGAGCCACATGGAATGGAATGCCAAATTGGCAAGGAAGAATTTTCTAATGGCATCATCTGCCTCATCCTTCTCCTGCACATTGAATAAATCTGCTAAAGGTTGTGAAGATGCCATATTATGTTTCCCCCTGGGCTTTGTTGCACTTGAATCGAATGGATTTAGTGGCCTTTGACTATGTAAAGTAGAAGTAGACACTATTGAAATCTGATCAACTGTACTCTTATGTGGCAATGTAGCAGATGTAGGCACTTCATCCTCATTACAACCCCATAATTTTAAAATTTCAGCCTTGTACTTCAAGTTACCTACCACAATTTTGCATACATCTACACTTTTTCCTCGAATTAGAAGAAAGTGTGCATTAGTTCTTGTAATGCTGCCAAACCATGTAAGCTCACATATGTGACACTTCCATAGTCTAGTGCTCCCAATTACCCCAGGGTTTGCTGCTACCTTGGATGCAAATTTTTTTAAAGGGATTTTTGGATCAAAGGGGCCCTTGGCCCATTCTTGAAGGAGTTTTGAATGGTAGCTTTTAATCTTTACTACCAATGAAACTTGCGGTAGTTTGAGTATTTGAGGCTAAGCCATGTTGTACTTGTGGTTCAACTTCACCCTCGACCTCCCCTCCTATTTGAAAGTCAAGATCATCTGATGAACATTTGCACTTTGAATTTCTGGTTCATCACCACTTCTGTTGTGTGAACTCATTATGATGATGATGTTGCAAAAACAATGTTAAAAAAAAAAAATCAGACCTACGAAGTAAAAAAAAATCAGACCTACGATGTAAAAAAAAAAATCAGACCTATAAACTAAAACTTAGAAACTTGAAAGTTGAAAGAAATGCGGTCTCACGGATTGCAATATTGCAAGATATGTAAAATTTGGAAGCATAGGCAAGGCATGCGAACTATTTGACTGAATGCATCAAGGGTGGTCTACAAAATGTGGAAGCACAAGCAAGGCATGTGAACTGTTTGATTGAATGCATCAAGGGCCCTTGATGCATTCAATCAAATAGTTCACATGCCTTACCTGTGCTTCCACATTTTGATGCATTCAGTAAAATAGTTCACAATCCTTACCTATGCTTCCACATTTTGCAGACCATAATGGGCCAATGCCATGGCATAAATAAATTTATAAAAAAATTTGGAAAAAAATTAAAAATTATTAAATTATACTATGGCACTGTAGAACGAATGCCTCAAATGGATGTTAGCTCATGGACTGTGATGACCATTGCAGTACATGAGCTGACATCCCTTTGAGGCATTTGTTCCACAGTGCACACTCCACTGTTTGTCGTTGACCCATTGCCCTTGCTCATGTGTCGGGCATTATGAAATGAAAAAAAAATTTAAAAATAAAAAACCTAAATAAAAAATACCTAGTATTAATCCATGCACAACTTAGTAGCCTTGAGCTCTCCTGGTTCGGTTCTCAGTTCTCCCTTCTTAGACTCTCATGCTAGATGCAGTTGCAGGGCACACACGAAAATGAAAGTTGGAACAAAAAAATTAATTTAGACTTGACTTTAGAGTCTAAATCATAAAATTTTAATAATAATATATTATATTTTAATTTATAATAACAAATAACTAATAATATTAAAATTTTAAACTTTAAATTTAATTATTTAACTATGATAAAGCTTTGTTTTTTAATTTTTTTAAAAAAATCATTATTTTAATAGGGGGACGTGGGAAACTTGGAGACGTTGAGAAGACTCCAAGATGCGAAGAAGTCTCCCTTTGAAGGAAATGTTAAAGGGATGGTGGAGGGACAGGGAGATGGCGAGGGGACGACGAGGGGACGTTTCCTTGATGTCTCCGCATCTTAGAAACATCCTTGTCTCCGAGACGACTCAATTTTTTTTTTTGGGGGGGATGCATCCTCATGGAACTATGCATTAATATGTGTCTTTGGGGGTACCAAGAACAATGAACTCATGACATTCATTATATTGGAAGAATGTCATCGCATTCATGATATTTCAAGGATTTCATGGTATTCATGTTGGAAAATGATGCATGAGTTTGACTATTTAGTTGAAGATTCCATGAAATATTTTTTAGTAAACAATTAATTTTAATAACTGTTTGTATCTACATGTTACTGCATGTAGTCTGTAATAGTCATGTGCATGCACAAACTATATTTATAACTGTAATGGAAAACCTCAAGAAAGAGAGGTCATATGTAAAGGATTTATTCATCAAAGGAATAAGGCTAAGGCTATGTGTTTGTGTGTAAAATCTTTTTTCTTCCTCTAAGTTTTGTGTTTTAGTATTTGTTTGCTTGGGCTTTGAAATCTTCAATTGGTATCAGAGCCATTACTAAAAGGTGGAGATCGTTGTTTTGTTAAATGTTGCCTGGGAAGGAAAATAAATTTTTGTTGTGAGGAAGAGTTTGCAATAAGGGATTGCAGCATAAGAAGCTACCAATATCAAATCGATTACCCAAGTTGCAATTTGAAAGGTGAAGCTACTATTGTGAGAAGATTATAATTGAATCGTTGTTTTTCTTTGTGGGTTTGTTTTGGAGAAAATCACACTCATAAAGGTGAAGATTTTATCATATTTGTAGTTTTCTACAAAGTGAGTTTAAATTTTTTGTTTCAATGGGAAAGAATGATAAAAAGTCGAAGAAAGAAACTACAAATTTATTGTGTGAGAAAGATAGTTTGAAAGATGAACTAGTGAAGTTCAAAAAGTGTAACTCTGAATTGATAGATAGGATTAAGGAGTTTTCAAAAGAAAGACCTGTGATTATTTGTGTGAGAATGAAAATGTGGAAAAAGAATTAGAAAAAGTGAAAAAGAAAAATGAAGAGCTAGAAGGCAGATTGAAGCTGTTTGATGAGGTCAAGAAAAAAAATGAAGATCTAGAAGGAAAGCTAAAGTTGTTGGAGAAAGAAATTGAATGTTTGAGGTCAAAGTCATTGTTGTGTGATGTTGCATGTGATACAAATGATTTGTGTTTTTCATTTGATATGGGTGATGTAACTAAATTTTCTTCAAGTAAAGAATGTGAAGTTGAAGATGAAGATGTGTCTAAAACTAATGTTTTTGCAGCATGTGAAGCTGATAACAAAGGTTGGTTTGAAAAGAGAAAAAGTTTGGGAAAACATGGGCAAGGAATGAGAGAGCCCATTCAACTAGTTGTGAGGCCAAAGAATGAAGTTCTAGGATATGGTGAGAGATAGAAGTGATTTAACAAGTGTTACAAGTTCGTGCAAATCAACTAAAAGTATGGAGTTTATGGAATGTTCTCATTGTCACAGGGAGGACATAAAAAAGAGAAATGTTGGGATCTTCATCCTTTTACAATTTATGGGTTGAAGAATCATTCAAAAAAAACATGTTGGAATAGAGAGTGGAATGGACAATCTGAGAAAGATTGTATGAAGATTAATTATGGATGGATTGATGGATTGAGTTGAAAAAAGTTATAGATATGTTCAAAAGGTTCTATAAATCTAAATGTTGGCATGTTAAAAGCAATAAGGTGTCATATGATCTGAGAGATAGCGAGTCTTCTCTATGTTAGAGAAAGAAAGAGAAAACCTTATGATCTATGAAAGTCTAAGGTTTAGTTTACAAAACTTCAAGATAATATTGTAAGTATTAGCATTAAAGGGGAGTATGTTGGAAAATGATGTATGAGCCTGACCGTTTAGTTGAAGATTCCATGCAAAGTTTTTTAGTAAGCAATTAATTTTAATAATTGTTTGTATCTACATGTTACTACATGTCTATAACATTCATGTGCATGCATGAACTATATTTAGAACCGTAATGGAAAACCTCTATAAAGAGGTGTCATATGTAAAGGATTTATTCATCAAAGGAATAAAGCTTCGGTTGTGTGTTTGTGTGTAAAATATTTTTGCTTCCTTTGTGTTTTGTGTTTTAGTATTTGTTTGCTTGGGCTTTGAAATCTTCAATTCATTATATTGTAGGTTCCATCCCCTTGAAGAATTTGATGAGGGAAAGAGACGCTGCCAGCGTAGACTTGTAGGGCATAATTAGCTTTTCAGGTTTGATTTATTTTCTCCTCACGCCGATCTTTATGTTAACTATATTATCCATTTGCATTGAAGCTTAGTGTTCGAATATTACTGCATTATTACAAGAGGGTTCAAGAATTTGTGTGTTTCAAGGGTCTACCTAATAATCAATTTATTTATTTTTAAGTGTTTTTTTCATGTTAGATAGCTACATGACTTAGATGTTATATCAATGTTAAAGATTCTGCATGTTTCAGAGTGTCTAACCATATTCAAGGATCTATCTATTTCAAAGGGTCTACCTATGTTCAAGAGTGTGTATTTTGAGATAATGTCTTAATACTACTACAAAATGACATGCATGACATGCTTTGTGGTGATTTTGTCTCCTCCCCTAATTCCCATCCTCTTCCTCCTTGCACATATTTCTATGCATTTAACAATTATCCTTCCCTTATCTACACATGTTACCATACAATCACATTAATAGTAGCCCAAATTTTCATACATTCATCTTCTACCTCCTAAACCCCTATTCCATATCCTAGGTCATTTTTATGACACGTGGGGGTGACCCTACATGACACTTGCATCTAACCCAAAAAATTAAAAATAATAAATTGTTAAATGATTGACTTGTACCCTTTCCTCAACCATTAGGAGCCGAATTAGTACACACTTATGCAATGACATGTTACATGTCTTCACATTTAAAGACATTAATTTAAGCATTAATTGATCACTTAATTCATATCTAATTATCATTTCTAATCTTTGAGCACTAAAAGAACATTCAATTTAACATTTCAATTTGGAGCTTTAAAAAGAACAATACTTTACATCCAAATCAACAAATCTAAAAAATTGCATTCTTGCCTAATGTTTGTTGATCTTTATAATGATTGTAATACCAATCCAATCAAGGGGGTCGACCTCCTTGTTATTTGACAAGCTTCTTAAGGTATTTTTAAATACTATTAATCCTTATAGTCATTGATGAATTAAAAAATTATCAATAAATCAAATATAGAAGTCCACACATTGCCATATCAAGATCGTGCATTAGGGAGTACACAAAATTAATCTATTATCACAAAATCAACCATTGATGAGTTACAAATCCACATGATATCTCAAATTACAAGTATACTTGAATTACATATTTTTATATACATAAACAAATGAAATATAAAGTATACCAAAACTAACTACTACACTAAAAGAACCCAATCTATTGACTCTCCTAAACACAGACCTTTTTATTTGATTTCTAAAATTAAAATTATCTAAATTGATTCTAATTGATTGTAAATTAATTGGAAAAGGTTGTACACATGCCAATAAATGCTCCACAACCTATACTCTATATAACCAATTTCAATGATAGACAATATGATGTGTACATCTTTGACCACATTAAAAAATTTCCCACATAATCCAGTAAAATACGTGAAATCTCCACATGCCGACAATCTACTTTAGTTAGCTCACCACCTCCATATCATCCTCTTCATAAGATATTTATTTGAATTAAAAAAAGTTCCTTCATTGCGAACAACCCCATATTTACATATTTTAAAGTAATAATTGATGTTTATATATTTTTTAATTTTATAATATAAAAAAAAGGTAACGGCTATTTATTTTTAAAAGGGGGTAATATGAACTTGAGAATAGGAGTACACCATAGAAATATTTCATGGTTTCATTTATTATTCTCAAGATTTTTCCCTTGAGGGCTGAGTTAGTAATGTTAGTTTATTATAGCGGAACGTCTTTAATGTAATGATATATTGGTAGATGATATATTTTGGTATTAGATTTGGTTCATCTTTATTTACACTTATTCTTATATATTCATTATTTACTTTCATTTATTATATTGTGTCTTTTGTCTTAAAATAATCATTTCACTATCCAAGTTTATTTTTGTGCCACTCTAGATGATCTTCTAACAATTAGGAATACATGTCAAATTTTAAATTTTAATTTTAAATTCAAATTCCAAGATCCTTGTTGTTTTCTATTAACTATTATGAACTAACTTAAGACACGCTTATGCGACATGTTGATATATCTTGGTATTTAAAGACATTTGATGTGTCATTCATTCACATGCTGAGAAAGGAGAAAATCATTAATGGACATTTCAATTTTTAAAGGGACGAAGAATCAAATTGATGTTGTTTGCATATAAGCTACCTACACACTTGTGTATGTTGTCTTCTAATCTTCACTTGAAGCCGTAAAGCTAACCCATCCAAGGGTTTGACCTAAGTGAACTTGTCCCTAATGATCTTATAATTTTCCACAAGTTTTTAATAAACACCATAATATTTACAAGCTTATTAAACATCAAAGAGAAAAAATAGGTTTCACAATTCTACATTTCAATTTATTTAGATCTATGCAACATAGATCAAATATGTGTGGAAGATCAAATCCAGAATACTCTAGATCAAACCTCTAGTGTTCAAAATTGACTTGCCAATTTATGAGAGAAACCCATTTTAGATTTAATTGTTATACTTCCAACAAATTTTAGAAGTTGTGAATCTTAATTATTGTTAAAAAAAGTATAATCAAAATATGAGAAAAGTTATCTATCACTGACCAAAATCAACTATGTGCTTTCATTTAAGTTATTTCAAGATCTTGTTACACAATCTATCATATCTCTAAATTGAGCTAATTGATTATCATATTCATGAAATCCAATTTAGTAAAAGAGTAATTGTTTTTGTTTGGTATTGACATAAAAATCAAGGTGTGGGACTAATACTTTATGTTAAAAGATTAGAATTTTGACATAGACTAATGCAACACAAGAATGACGTAGCATTAAAATATGAAAGTTAATAATTAATTTCAAATTTTGAAAGGGAATATAATTCATATTAGTTTAGAAATATATCACAACTTCACGTCTTTATTCATATAATTAGAATTGCAACAATATTTATACAATAGATTATTTATAAATAATCTTTCTTTCTCTATTGCAATCAATCTTTCTCTTACATATATATCTTCCAATATATTTCCGAATACTACACTATATCACTCTTTTGCTATTCTATTATCGTCTTTCATTCCAAATTCTCTACATACTACTACATATTTTGTGGCATTTTGAGATGTCTTTCTACAACACATAATTCTAGGGATGTATGTTATAGAAGTGTGTGTTCCTGATTACTATCTATTTTCATGTCAGTAAGATTATAAGTGGCACCTCATTACTTCTATATATCATTTTAATTTTGTTTTGGTATTGTTGTCGTATTAGTTATGTGTTTGAGATATGAGACTTATCCAAAAACGATGAAGAACCATGCCAATGCTTGGTAACAAGAAGTTTTAAGTCAAATTTAGAATCGTATTTTATCAATTCAATCACACAAGTTTGCAATTTCTAAAATCATTTTATACTAATTCTACCATAGCACAAGTTTGTATTTGGATCAATAAGTTGGCTGATCTTACCTTGTAAGAGGATGTTTCTAGTTGGATCAAAAACTCACAAATTTTATGTTTGAAAAGGATAAACATCCTTTTATGAAATTTTTTATTTTTCATTGGGTCTACTTATCACCATTTTTATCTTAGAAGAGGATAATATTATTTTACACAAATTTTCAATTTATATTTTGATGAATAATTATTTTTTCAGAAGAGGATAAACACTTTTAATATTATTATATACAAATTTTCAATTTATATTTTATTTATTTTTGTTTTTTTAGAAGAAAATAAACACTTTTAGCATCACTTTGTATAATATAAAATTTTATATTCAACAAGACTTATCTTCTAATGAATTTTTTGTGAACCATTAACTTCACTACTAGACAAGAATCACTCAACAAAATTTCATTGTACTCATAACCATGTTCTTATATTTTTGTGTTACATTTTTGTGGGATTTGTGCTCAATATTTTTGTGTTACATTTTTGTGATGATATATGATTCCATTAACCATCGCTTCGAGATGCAGATCAAACACATTAAATGGAGAATAAAGATAACAGTGTACTAACAGTATGCTTTCCCCTCTAGCTTGTTATGTACCATTTTTTTAATTGATACAAAGCAGAGTACAGAAAGAATGAGAGAATGCAGCAACAAGGCTTCTAAGAACAGAGACCAGAGCTGCCTCACCAACCAAAAGATACATTAATAGAACAAAACACACTGTCAGGAAACTGAAAGAATTATACACCAGACAAATAGCAGTCATTTGACAGCCATTTAAAAGATTACACTAATCTAGTAATAGTGAGCTGACAACAACAAGAAGAAACCAATAAATTAACAGAAATATGACAGCAATTTACATGTTATATAGCCCTCATAAAGAGAGAGGCAGGAAATTATTTACCATTAATCTTTCAAAGTTGAAAGATGATAAAAGTAGTGTAGTAGTGGAAAATTCACCGTCATGACAAATTCATCTCAAGGAAATCACTGTTAGGGGAGAGGGGCCCATAGTGGCGCGGGGTTCAATAGCGGGGATAGAAGTAGTCCTTAGTGGGTCCCATAGTGAAACACCTTAATATCTAATTGCAAAACATTTTTTATCCATAAAGTACACAAACTGACAAATCATGTGATGCCACATCAGCACACCAATAAAACATGACTTAATGCACCACTATCGGTCTCACTTGTTTTTGGGCCTTTTTTGGATACTTAAACAAAAAGCATGCTGATGTGGCCTTAAAACAAAATATAGAAGCACGTGAGTTGCCAAATAAACTATTGTACAAAATTGGGAGTGATTTGAAAATTTCACGAGGATTTTGAGAAACGCAAAGTTAGGGTGCTCCACTATGGGCTCCTCTCCCCTACCAAAAATTAATCACCAACTTTTAATGCCATGAATTTTCCGGGGTGGTGAATTGCTGGTGGTGAATTTTCCTTGAGGTGAATTTGTCATAGTGGTGAATTTTCCCGCAGTGAATTGTTGGCCGTGAATAATCATAGTGAGTTTTCCTAGAGCCATATCATGTATTTTGATATATAGATATATTGACAAAATATTATAATTTTGTGTGGAGTTAAATTTTTTACATTATATTCATCCATCATTTACACATATTTTTATATTAGGGTTTACTCCACCCAACACCCACATAGAACACAATAACATATATCAACGTAAAAAATGGACAAAAACAACTCATTTTTAATTTCCTGAGTTTACTAGTGTTTGTTTCTGTTTCCTGAACACTTCCGTTAACAGTTGCAGTTAGCAATCACCCGCCCAGTTCCGGCCTATAATTTAAACCAAATTCAAAACTGTGCCCACGCTGCAGCAATTTGGTGGATGCTCCTAAAGAGTTTGATCATATAAAATTATTGCAGTGAACATAAAGCATGCTAAATGCTCTGATAG
The DNA here is from genome assembly GCA_007258455.2 of Sequoia sempervirens. Classification (NCBI taxonomy): domain Eukaryota; kingdom Viridiplantae; phylum Streptophyta; class Pinopsida; order Cupressales; family Cupressaceae; genus Sequoia; species Sequoia sempervirens. Next base: position 3,102 of record VDFB02007462.1, on the reverse strand, counting down.
ACATGCATCCAAAATGTGGAAGCATAGACAAGGGAAGATCGAATGCCTCATAGAAAGGTGGTCTCATGGAATCCCACGATTCCAGGATATACGAAAAATGTATTTTATGAAAAGGCAGGAACTTTCAAGCAAATGCAACTGGCAGTTGTAAAGCCAGAATACGCAACCTTTGCCAGCAGCTTCCCTGCCTGTGCGAAGAAAATGGAAGCTTTGGAACAGGGTATGGACATTCATCAAATGATGGACAGAGGAATTTTGTCAGATTGTAGTTGCAACTGCCCTGGTAGACATGTATGCAAAATGTGGAAGCACAGACAAGGGGCGGTAACTATTTGACAGAATGCCTCCAACAAATACTGTTTAATGGAATGTCATGATTGCAGGATATGCCGAATGCGGAAGCATAGACAAGGCACGTGAACTGTTTAACAGAATGCCTCGAAGAAGTATGTTCTCGTGGAATGCCCTGATTGTAGATTATTCATAAAATCGACATTTTAAAAAGGCTTTAGGAACTTTCAAGCAGATGTATTTGGTAGGTTTAAAGATAGAATCTGCAACCTTTGCCAGCATCCTTCTGGCCTGTGCCAAAATGGGAGCTTTGGAACAGGGTACGGACACCATCAGAGCATTAGGGAGAGAGCATTTTTGTTTGATGTAGTTGCAACTGCTCTGATAGAAATGTATGCAAACTGTGGAAGCATAGACAAGGGTTGGGAACTGTTTAGAGACCACCATTTCTTACTCGTTTACACGGAATTCTACATCTTTATTTTATTTTTAGTATCTTCAAATTTTCAGGATTCTTTTGTTTGTTGTTATCTATTTCAGTTTTTTTAAAAATCATGTAATAAAGGTATGGTTGCACTCTACAAGTGTGTCGACATTCTTATACCAAAATTGAACTTTGTTCCTCTTATTAACAACCTTTATTACATGATTTAAAAAAAAACTGAAATAGATAACAACAAACAAAAAGAATCCTAAAAATTTGAAGATACAAAGAATAAAATTATTTTCCATGAAATACTTTATCTAATTTCCATCTTTCATCCTTATTACCTTTAAATGTCTTTAAACAATCTCGTTGTTCATAAATTTAATTGCTAGTAAATCAACCAATTTCTTAGTTTGTTATCATTTCCTAATTGAGTCCCATTTAGATTAAGAATTTAGCTTAAGTAAGACATGTTAAGCAATCTAATTAGAAAGAAAAATAATTTGTGATTTAGTTGGTAGAGAATTTTGTGTGTTTGGGTTAACTTAAGTAAATCTATTTACAATAGATTACTAGTTAAATTCTAAGATAGATAATTGAAAAAGGCTTTCCTATGCTTAAATTATCTAGGCTATCTATTTTCTATCTATATTTGTAGTGAACTCATTATGAATCCTAACCTTCATTATTTATTCCTTTCTTCATCTTCAAAAGATTCTCTCTCTAAACAACTCTCATAAACATAAACATAAACATAGTCACAACATATAGAGCTTATCACAATTGGTTTAGTGTTCATTTACTACACTATTGTTTGTCTTTTATTTTCACCTAAAAATAAAATCTCTACGTTTTTCTACTCAAATTTCCCATAGTATATGAGGATGAATCATTTTGATGTTCTTTGATAGAAATGATTGTCCTTCTTTGACTATCCCTTCCTCATACATTATCTATTATAGGAACCCTCAACTAAACCTGTCCATGTATTTTCTTTCCTCCATTAAACCCTTCCTCCCTTCCTCCATTGTCATCCACTCCACATGTTGTCCCACTCTACATGTCTCACAATGATTGACCACTTTGCTAATGAATCCTTATTAAATGATTATAAGTTTTTCACTCACCAAAATTGATCACCACTTGTCTCGCCTCAAAAGTAGCCTACCTAACGATATCACCTAATCCTTAACAAATATCACCATCACCCATCTTGAAGGGCTAGGGATATTACAAGGTATAGGACAAATTGTCCACACTCATGTCCCTTTATAGTCTAGTTCTCCTACATTCATCCCTCTCTTCTATCCAACTTCTTTTCTTTTTCCTACCAAGTGCTCAATATTCCTTCACCTAAATTTTCATGCCTACTCCTCATCCAAGCCACATTCTTACCATTTATGTTTCTCCCTCCATTCCTCCTTTTAACTATGATCATGTCCCTTTAGGTAACCACTTTACATCTTACCACTATATGTCACCCTTTCAGCTCTTACCCTTCACTTATCTTTCTTGATCCTCTCTTACCACTATTGTTACTCCTCCTATCATTCCATTAACCTCACAACCCTTGCCACACTCTTACCAAAACATTATTTTTTTACATCTACCCTCAATGTCTCAACCTATGCTCCTAACCCTATCATTTACCACCTAGTTCAAGAAATGCCAATAATGAAATGCTAACTATTTATTCTCCCATCATCTTAAACCCTAGGGGATACCTCCTTCACAACATTTAATATGTTTGTCTATAATAAATCACCCACAAGAGCCATAGTTCATCATGTTAAATATTGACATGTACATGTATGATTGGCTAAGTGATCCTAAGATACATGTTCAATCCTTTATAGATCAATGTGCATTGATTATTACTTTGTTGATATATTCATAGCTAATATTTTCTCTATTCATTAAGAAAAAATATACAAAAAATTGTCCTAATTTATTGGTTCCTTCCTCTATCTCACTTATATTTTCATTGAGTTCATATTCAATTCAACATTGGATTGCAAGTTAGTTTCATCAACGTGTTATGCATTGAAACCAAGGCATAAATAAGAAGGTGATGGATTTTATCTTTTATTATCAATGCATTATTTCATAGATCTCCTATTTTCTTCTCAACTCTAATATTGGGAGAGTATTTATTAGGAATCTTTTCCAAAGATTAGCAATCAAAATCTCTTGCATAAATATCCATCTTTTATAACACTTTGTACCACCCTGTATGATTATACATAGGTGATAGATCATTTTAAGGTCATGTCTTCTTTGACCTCTGATGCCTCTATTTATTTAGCCCCATTCTCTTCTCAAGAATCCAATAATTCTACAAAGAAGAACACCAATAACTTATAATTTCTCTTTAGCCCAACCTT
>VDFB02007459.1:0-42668 GCA_007258455.2 Sequoia sempervirens | reverse complement strand
GAAAATCTTGTGCAAGGCATGAACCGTCAGTCACGGTGCTAGAGTTCTAGCTTGATTGCATTCCACCCATTTCAGTTCAGGAGGTTGAGGTTGTACTTGCTAGATTCATTGAGTTTGCAGCCAGAGAGAAGGAGAATGGGAATGCACTACTGGACGATGATCTTCTAGAAGATTGATTATGGGCATTAATTGCCTTTACTATTTTGGGAGTGAGTGGGAATCTTTGATTCATTTAATGTACCACTCCCCATTCTGGCAGTTTTTAGGGTTAGGGCTGAGGTGGCTTAATCTTAGCCATTATTTGATTGTAACTCCCAGCCGCCCTTTGGATCACATCTATAAAAGGGGGAGTCCCCCTCATTTGTAAGGCATTAGAATTAGAATTAGAGCTAGAGATTGGAGACTAGAAAGTAGAGCAGAGTAGACATTTTGCTTGATAGTTTAGTATAGTTTGGAGGAGAAGGAAAGTTTTCCTTTGAAAAATTTTGTAAGAAATTGTTGTGTAACACTTTCATAATAGAAGATCTTTTCATTGATGGTGAAATTTGTCTTCATTGTGAATAGCTAGCAAGGTTTCTTCATCCCTTTGAATCCAAGTAGCATAAAGTAGTTTAAGAAGTAGCATTTTTATTTCATGCAAGTACATAGTAGCTGTGGATGTGTGGCATTGATCAAGGCACTTCATTTCATTCCATACCACTAGCGGCTTGCTGACGGCAAGTTCGCCTTGCGTGGTCTACTGGAGCATTTCATAAACTTAACTTCAGTTGTAGCTCATGCCTTGGTATGCGTCATTTTGACGGTATCTTGATGTTGGGTTGTGACTTGAAAATTACTCGCTATCCCTTTGAAGATTGCACCTACTTTGTGTAAGCTGTCCAACGTGAGGCGGAATAGAGTTTGGTTGAAGCTATTAAGATTGATCCCACATCTCACCTTAGAGTAGAATCTAGAATCTTCTTACCCTTACACTCATTTACTTTCCGTCATCTTTGCTAGTTTAAGAAAACGTACTTATTGCCAAATCATCCACATTATACAAATCCCTTCCAATCATCCATTTACTGTTAACTGCAAGTATCCTGAACAATTGTGTAAGTCCCCTCGTGAAAACAACAATTCACATCAAACCAACTGAGGGTATTCCAAGTATTTCGGAACCTTGGAGTTGAACGTGCGAACTTTCTCACAATCTTAGCGCACGGAATACTTTGATCAAGAGAGAATGGAGTAGCCTTCGGACAACTTTGTTCTGCTGATTGGTGCGGTCATAAAAATCACATTAACAATTATTTAATAACTCATTTATCTACATTATGTAATTTTAAACACTTCATGGAGACATATTAGAGGCAATTTGGATCACATTTAATTACTAAAAATAAATCAAACATTTACTTTATATTTTACTTTAAACAAACTAAAGAACTTTCAATCATTACTCAAATCCACTTTAGCACTAATGCATTAAGAAGAAATAGACGACTTTTTTTGATAAAATATGAGACAATTTATGGTCTCATCATTTGAGGTGAGATGGAAATGCTTCCAACCTCAAAAGGTGTGTGCGTGAGGTTAACCAAATAACTTGGTAACCTCTAGAGGTTTAAATGTTGCACATTCGGTTAGGCAAGAAGTTGTCTAACCTCATATTGACCTAAGTACACTTAAGTTTAGGGTTTAAGATTAAAAAAATTAAGATTAAAAAGAATTTTAAGATTAAAAAATTTATTAGGATCATTGGTAGCAGGGGAAGAAAAACCAGAAAATAATAGAATAGATAGATTATGAAAAAGACATGAACTTTATTTCAAGTTTGTTCAAAACATGTTTCGCTTATTGAAGGCTCATCAGTTGAACTCAGAATGAAAATTACATGAAAAAGAGGAGTATAAAACGTGTGTGGAGACAAATCCACTGACACATACTCTGATTACAATCTGTCAAAAATTAGTAATTTGAAAAAATCACTAATTGTCAAAAAATAGTAATTTCCAAAAGTTTGTCAAAAATTACTAATTACTTTTGAATTCAGAATCATTAATTAGTAATTATGAAAAATCACTATTTGTTGAAAATCCAAAGATTTAATTAATAAAGTTAATAAAAACTTTATTTAAAACTTAAATTAACTTTAATTAGATTTTGAATTGGGAAATCTGCTTCTGATGAAGGAGCCAAGTCTTCTAGGATTACACCAACAGATCTGGGGATGTGGAATATGGCTAAGTGCGGGAACTTTTTGGCAGAGCCGAAAGAGTTTAGGGTTTAGGGTAGTCCCCAGGTTCATCGCCTTAGTCGGATGACTAAAATCAAGTTTGAAAAGCAGGGGGTTCCTCTTTCTTATCTTAGGTGCAAAGACCCAATGAAGAAGCGCTGACTTGTCCTTTGTGGAAATTTTGTTGAAGCAGGAAAGTAGAAATTTTCTTGGATAGGCGCAGGCATGAAGTCTTTGAAAGAAGAGTCTCTTGAGCTTGACGAAGCTTGAAGGTTTTGATTCTCGAAGAATATAGCGTCGAAACTCATTGATTATGAAAGACCTCTTCTGATGCAAGGGGTTCCATGATCTAAAAGGGATGTACTGATATGCATTCATTTGTTTCTAAAAACATTAAGTGGAAATAATGCCAATAGAGCTGAAATTGGATCCCTTGAAGAAAGTAATTTCCAAAAGCACTGTGCTAGAAGAAGAGATACACGAGTTGATCTTGATCTCGGGGTAGAGGCTTTGATAGGCAGAAAAATATTGTTGAAGAGAATCCTCAGAATCGGACCCAATACCAAATGCATCATCAATGAATCTCTTAAAAAAGATAAGAGGAGAAGTGTCGACCACAGAAGGGAGCTGCCATTCAAGATGACATAAAAACAGGCAGGCATGGACCACATCGAAGTTGCTTCCCATTGTCGTACCTCGGATTTGTTTGCAGATCAAACCATCGAATTCTAGAAAGTGGAAATGCAAACCAATTCAGCAAGGCTTATAATCAAGTTAATAAGCCGACAATCAAGATTGTGAGCAACAAAATAAAGGGAGATTATAGTCTTTAATGCAGAAAACCCAATAGCTGTAGGAATGCTAGGGTAAAGAGATTCTACATCAAAGGAAAACAAGATGCAATCCCAAGGAAGGCAAAAGGATTGAAGATCACAAAGCAAGGATAAGGAATCCGAAAGATGGTTTCTTTGACTCAAGAGGATTGGCAGGAGGAGATAATGCAATAGTTTGGAAGCTGGTTCAAAAAGTAACCAAAATAAGAGCAAATCGATCTCCCTACAAAATAGCTTTGCAGAGTAGAATTTGTAAAAGGAAGTTCCTAATTCTTTTAAGAAAAAGGGAATACTTGTCGAGTAGGAAGAGAAGTTTACCGCGAATCAACTGCCATGGAACTTCAAAGACCAAGGTGTAGACATCAGAATTTGAGAGTTGTCGACGCCCTTCGTTACAATACCAAGACTTATCCAAAATGACAAGCCCCAAGTTTTTATCTATCGGTTTGACCACAATGGAAGAGTCTCTACGAAGAGACTTTAAAAGGCTTTGAGAAGCCTCAAAGGAAACATGGGTTTGGAATCAAAAGAAATTGTAGCCAATTGTTGAACAAGAATTCTTTCACCAGCTCTGAGGATGTCTTCGAGCTTACAAACTTGAATAGGAGGATTCCAAGAGGAATTGGTAGTGCGAAACTGTGGAGGAAAAACACTAGAGAACAAGAGGTTCACATCCACAAGAATATCTGGTTCTGGGCCGAAGAAAGCTCGGAGATGGAAGTGCCTGGCAAAAGAACAAAATTTAGAGACAATGAGTTGTGTAGACATTGGAGGGGGTCGGGGAATGAATTTGAACCAGAGATCGAGCACTCTTCTTTCATCATACAAAAGTGGTCTAGAGGAGAAATTATGAATAGCCGAGTTTGAAACTCGACTCTCTACCTCAGACAAAGACTTTCGAGAGAAAAGAGTGCACGGTTTATAACAACCCTCCATAGGCTTATGCGGAAGCAAGGGCATTTGAAGGATCTTGGTGATTTGGGAGGCTCCAACTTTGACTTGGGTAAGAGCACAAAACTATGTCACACTTTTGGCCAAATAAATAGTTTCGAGTGAAATATTTTCGGCCGGAAAAGTTTTGACTGAATAGGTTTCGATCGAAACCATGTGGCGTATACGTGGCACACAGGGTTTCGGCCGAAGCTTTTTCTATAGAAACCCTTTCGGCTGAAACTATCTATGTGGCATCCTAGTTGGCAGCCAACTTAGCTTTTTTCAGAATTTTTTGAAACTTTTAACTTCAACTAAGTATTTTTTTAGTTAGAATGATTTTTTTGCAAAAAATAAAAATACCCTTTTGTAGAGCTCGGAGTGGTGAATCCAAATATGTAATTTTTTAATATTTTGATTAGTTTTAATATATTTTATTTTTAAAATAAGGCAAGTAGGTTGTTAATATTAAAAAAGACGCTGTTAGAAATTAAAAAAATTAGTAAAACATATTAAATATTTTAAAAAAATATATGAGGCACAAGAGGAGAGTCTTCTTCAAAAGGGTATAATTTATTTTTTGAAAATGATTAAAAAAATAAATAATAGTTGAGGGCTCGTGAAAACTGTTGAATTTTGACAAGTTTGACTTGAAAATGTTATTACGAGAAAAATATATATCAAAATGTGATTTTTTTTTCCATGCACAAGACATTGAAGTTACTTATTTGGAGAAAAAATAGGGAGAAATGAAGTTTTTTTCAATTTATTTCTTGATGGCCCATGAAGTCACTTTTTTTTCTGAAATTTTCAACATTCCAAAATCTGTTCTTAAACTGATAAAAAAACAATGAAAACAATTTTTTAAAAAAATTGAAAAATTACAAGAATAAACTTCATCAAAAGTTTTACATTTCATTAGTTTACATCATTTTGAAATTCAAAACATAAAGACCATTTTTATGTGGTTGAAGTTTAAATTTTTTTTGTTGTTGTTGGTCGATTCCTTTATAAAGTGTAACACAGGATTGTGCTTTTACCCACTTCACCCACAGTTTTAGCGTCGGTTGTGTCCTTGACTCCAGCCACGGTTCTAACTTTGATTGCCTTTTTGGTTGCCTCTTTGATTCTGGCCATGATTGACTGCCATTGTTGAGGATAAGGGTTGTTTGGAAAATTGGATAGAGTGGCTTCTTCTCTGGACGGATGGGATTTTGAATGCCACCTTCTAGAGATAGATGAAATATTTTTCCGGGTGGAGTTCCCAGAACGCACCACGTTATTTTGGCAGTTGTTGAGGTGGTGGTTGTGGGTTTTGCTAAGAACGTGGCCGTGGATTTTGTTGAGAAGCATCAAGTGGAGACTTATGCACATTAGAAGGAGAGGTGTCCTATGGAGAGGTCTTCTTCTTCCCTTTAGAAGGAATGGAGGTGTTTCCAATCATGAGAGAATGCATCTCCTTCATTTATTTTTGAAGGGCAGTAAACTTAGCATTAAGCTTATCAATAATAAGCTCAGCAATGGATTTCTCAACGGGAAGTTGATCTACATCAGTCATAGCATCATCTCTAGCTCCTTGTTTGACGGTAGTAGCAACATCATGTGCAGACTTCTTTAGTGTCTTATCAACCAGAAAGTTATTGCACTGTGACTCAAAAAGACTCTTGGCAGAGGAGTGCCAAGAATCAGAAGGTACAAAAAAAAAAAGACCAATATGTGGGTGGTCAACATCATGAAGTGAGCGACCACCATCTTCTTGATGATCTGGCGGCTATGCATGCTATTCCAAAGGATGATCAACAAGATCATTATCATCAGAAACACCCCAAAGATGTCAACGAATCTCATCCAGATTCTCGACGATATTAGAGAAGTGTGTATTGTGAGCTTCTCTTTTGAGCACAAATTGCTCCACGAGCTGCTGCGTTTGAAGTTGAATAGCAGCTAGAACGGAGGCCCATGGAGTTGTTTCTGGGATGGACTCTGGAAGGGAGTCGGAGAAGAAAGAGCTGCATGTGCAGATTTAGGACGGGTGTGGTGAGCCGTAGCATCATTCGCAGGGTTTGCAGGACATGAAGAACTCTAAGTTGCAAGTCTGCTAATGGATGAAGTCGGATCACCGCTAGGTTTTCTTCCTGGGGCCATCATGAGAATAGACAGATTATTAAAAAGACATGAATTTTATTTTGAGTTTGTTCAAAACATGTTTCGCCTATTGAAGGCTCATCAGTTGAACTAAGGATGAAAATTACATGAAAAAGAGGAGTATAAAACATGTGTGGAGACAAATCCATTGACACATACTTCGATTACAATCTATCAAAAATTGGTAATTTGAAAAAATCACTAATTGTCAAAAAATAGTAATTTCTAAAAGTTTGTCAAAAATTACTAATTACATTTGAATTCAAAATCATTAATTAGTAATTTTCAAAAATGACTAGTTTTCGAAAATCCAAAGATTCAAAGTTAATAAAAGTTAATAAAGTTAATAAAAACTTTATTTAAAATTCAAATTAACTTTAATTAGATTTTGAATTGGAAAATCTGCTTTTGATGAGGAAGGAGCCGAGTCTTCTAAGATTACGCCAACAAATCTAGGGATGTGGAATATGGCTGAGTGCGGGAACTTTTTGGTAGAGTCAAAAGGGTTTAGGGTTTAGGTTTTAGTTTAAATTTTTTTAATAAGTTTAGTTTAAATTTTTTGATAGGATCATTGATAGCAATAGAAGATAATAAAATTGAAAGAATAATTTGAAAAGAAATGAATTGCAAAGAATTAGAAATGGCTAAGGAAACAACATGGAATTTTATTGAGCTGTTCAAAACTAGTTTCACCTATTGAAGGCTCATTAGTTGAATTCAAGAAAAAATTACATGAAAAGGAGTATTAAAAAGGTGGAGACAAATCCACTACAAAAATCCAGCCGTTTCGAAAAAACTAAAATGTTTCCAAAACGATAGATTTCAAATTTGAAATTTGAATACTCCATAAATCTAGCCAAATAAAATAAAATTTATGAAATCTTTTAAAATATTTAAAATATCATAGAAAAAGAAACTTCTAAAATATTTAAAATATTAAAAAGATTTGGAAGGTGAGTTTTCAAATCTTATACAATGGAAAGATTTTAAAATTTTAAAATTTAAAATTTAACAAAATCTTAATTAAAGATTTTAAAAAATTAAATTTTTTTTAAAATATAAAATTTGAAATTTGAAGAAGTTCGGGAAAGTCTTTGTATAGGAGGTGTCTTTGAATAAAATCTGCTTCTCATAGTGAAGGATCCAAGCTTTCTAGGATTACACCAGCAAATCCGAGGATGTGGAATATGGTGCAGTGCGGGAACTTCTTGGCAGAGCCAAAAAAGTGTAGGGTTTAGGGTGGCCTCCAAGTTCATCACTTGAGTCAAAGGACTGAAGTCAAGTTTGGAAACAAGGGGTGTCCTCTTTCTTGTCTTTGGATTAAAAACTCGATGAAGGCTTTTCATAATGCAGGATCCAAGCTTTCCAGGATTACACTAGCAAATATGAGGATGTGGAATATGGTGCAACACGGGGACTTCTTGGCAAAGCCGAAAAAGTGTAGGATTTAGGGTGGACCCCAAGTTCATCACTTTAGTCGAAGGACTAAAGTCAAGTTTGGAAACAAGGGGGGTCCTCTTTCTTATCTTTGGATTAAAAACCCGATGAAGAAGCGCTGACTTGTCCTTCGTAGAGACCATGCTGAAACAATTGAGTAGAAACTTTCTAGGATAACCACGAGCATGAAGCCTCTAAAATAGGAGCTTCTTGAATCTAACAAAACATGAAGCATCAAATTCCCAAATAAGATAACGCTGCAGCTCACTGATAACAAAAGATTTCTTCTGGTGTATGGGATGGGAAGAATGGTATGAAATGTACTGATAAGCATTCAATTTCTTTTGAAAACACTGAGTAGAAAGAATACCAATATTGCTGAAATCTGGTCCTTTGAAAAAATTTATATCAAGAAGAATAGCAGAAGAACTAGAAATACAGGAAGTATCTTAAGCTCTGGATAAATACTTTGATATGCAAAAAAATACTATTGCAGAGAAAATTCAGAACCTGACCAAATACCAAAGGCATCATCAATAAATATTTTGTAAAAGATCAAAGGAGAAGTATCAACAATAGAACTCAACAAGCTTTCCAAATGATAGAGAAATAGGCAAGCATAAACCACTGCAAAATTGCTCCCCATAGCTGTCCCTTTGATTTTACGGTAAATACAACCATCGAACTCCAAAACATGAAAGTGAAGCACCAACTCTGCCAAGCTCATAATCATATCAATGAGATGAAGATTAAGATTATGCTCAGAGAAATACAGAGTAACCAAACTATTTAGAGCAGCAAGTGCTGCATCAGTAGGAATACTCGAGTAAAGGAAAGCTATGCCAAAGGTGAAGAGCAGACAATCCCTTGGAAGACTGAAATGTTGGAATTCACGGAGTAAGGATAAAGAATCACAAAGATGATTGGATTTTTGCAACAAAATGGGGAACAAAAGATAATGCAGCAGCCTGGAAGTAGGTTCTAAAAGATAGCCTGTATAAAAGCAGATGGGTCGGCCTACCAAAGAAGGTTTATGGATCTTAGGTAGCAAATAGAAAGCACAGGGCCAAGCTTTTGAAGCTAGATTCTGCAAAAGAAAGGAATTAATAGGCTTAAGAAAGAAAGAGAACCTGTTGAGCACAAATAAAAGCTTACTTGTCAACCACAACAAGGCCCAAGTTTTTATCTGTTGACTTGAAAATGATGTAAGAATCTTTTCTTAAATTCTTCAAAGCTTTGAGCAACCGAGAAGGTAACATAGGTCTCACAGTAAAAGAAATTGAAGCAAGTTGTTGAAGAAGAATTTGCTCACCTTTTTTGAGAATCATTTGAAGATCAAGATTCGGCTTCAGAGGATTCCAACCTGGATTAGATGTGTGAAAATGAGAAGGAAAAACTATGGAAAGAAGAGTAGTACTGTCAACAGGTACATTTGAAACATCTGGTTCTTGACCAAAAAATGCACAAAGTCTGAAGTGTCTAGCAAAGGAGTGAAAATCAGCAACAATATGTTGTGCAGTCATGGGCGGGGGATGAGGAATAAACTTAATCTCCAGACCCAAAACTCTTCCCTCATCATAAGAAAGAGATCGAGAGGAGAGATTATGAATAACTGAATTAGAAATTCGGTTCTTTACCTTTGAGGGTTTCTTTCTAGACAAGAGGATCAAAGAGAAAAGAGTTGGGTCAATGATAGCACCCCATAAACTTAAGCAGAAGCGTGGGCGTCTGCATGACCATGCCCTCAAACCCGAGTCCGGTTGCGTCCACTTGCATGATTCTTATTCCAATTTTGATTTTGAGTCTGAAATTGACCATACCCTTGTTCTCTCATCCTCGTACTAGAAATGGCTAAGGAAAAAACATGGTGAGGACGAGGATGAGGACGAGAACAAGGGCATGGTCAATTTCAGACTCAGAATCAGAATCATGCATGTGGACGCAACCAGAGTCGGGTTCGAGGACATGGTCATGCAAACACCCACACTTCCACTTAAGTTTATGTGGTGTTGTCATTGACCCAACTCTTTTCTCTTTGACCCTCTTTTCTAGAAAGAAACCCTCAGAGGTAGAGAACTAAATTTCTAATTCAGTTATTCATAATCTCTCCTCTTGATCTCTTTCTTATGATGAGAGAAGAGTGTTGGGTTTGGGGATTAAGTTTATTCCTCATCCTTCGCCCATGACTACACAACATATTGCTGCTAATTTTCACTCCTTTGCCAGACTCTTCAGACTTCGTGCATTTTTTGGTCAAGAACCGGATGTTTTAGATGTACTTGCTCACAGTATTGCTCTTCTTTCTAGAGTTTTTCCTTATCATTTTCGCACACCTAATCCAGGTTGGAATCCTTTAGAACTAAATTTTGATCTTGAAATGATTCTTAGAAAAGGTGAGCAGATTCTTCTTCAACAACTTGCTTCAATTTCTTTTACTATAAGACCTATGTTACCTTCTCTGTTGCTCAAAGCTTTGAAAAATTCAAGAAAAAAAGATTCTTTCGTCATTTTCAAGAAGCCAACAGATAAAAACTTGGGACTTGTTGTGCTTGACAAATCTTGGAACAGAAGGAGGGATTTCGTCAGCTTTCTGATTCCAATGTCTATTTGTCTTTCTTTGAAATTTCTTGGAAATTGATACACAGTAAGCTTTTATTTGTGCTCAATAGGTTCTCTTTCTTTCTTAAGCCTGTTAATTCCTTTCTTTTGCAGAATCCAGTTTCGAAAGCTCAGCCCTGCGCTTTCTGTTTGCTACCTAAGATCCATAAACCTTCTTTGGTAGGTTGACCCATCTGCTCTTATACAAGCTATCTTTTAGAATCTGCTTCCAGGCTATTGCATTATCTTTTGTTCCCCATTTGGTTGCAACAAAACAATCATTTTTGTGATTCTTTACCCTTACTCTTTGAACTCTAACATTTCAGTCTTCTAAGGGATTGTCTACTCTTCACCTTTGATATACCTTCCCTTTACTCGAGTAGTCTACTAATGGAAGGCTTGCTGCTCTAAATAGTTTGGTTACTTTGTATTTCTCTGAGCATAATTTCAATCTTTGTCTCATTGATATGATTATGAGCTTGGCAGAGTTGGTGCTTCACTTTCATTTTTTGGAGTTCGATGGTTGTATTTACCATCAAATTAGAGGGACAACTATGGGGAGCAATTTTGCAGTGGTTTATGCTTGCCTGTTTCTTTGTCATTTTGAAAGCTTGTTGAGTTCTATTGTTGATACTTATTTGATCTTTTGCAAAAGATTTATTGATGATGCCTTTGGTATTTGGTCGGGTTCTGAATCTTCTCTGCAGCAGTATTTTTCTACATATCAAAGTATTTATTCAGAGATTAAGATTACTCCTTGTATTTCTACTTCTTTTATTGTTCTTCTTGATATAAATTTTTTCAAGGGACTAGATTTCAGCAATACTAGTATTCTTTCTACAAAGTGTTTCAAAAGAAGTTGAATGCTTATTAGTACATTCCATACCGTTCTTGGCATCTCATACACCAGAAGAAATCTTTTGTTATTAGTGAGCTTCAACGTTATCTTATTTGGGAATTTAATGCTTCAAGTTTTGTCAGATTGAAGAAGCTCCTATTTCAGAGGCTTCGTGCTTGTGGTTATCCTAGAAAGTTTCTGCTCAATTGTTTCAACATGGTCTCTATGAAGGACAAGTCAGCACTTCTTCATCGGGTTTTTAATCCAAAGATAAGAAAGAGGACCCCTCTTGTTTTCAAACTTGACTTTAGTCCTTCAACTAAAGCGATGAACTTGGGAACTTTCCTAAACCCTACACTTTTTCGGCTTTGCCAAGAAGTTCTCGCACTGTGCCATATTCCACATCCTCGGATTTGTTGGTGTAATCCTAGAAAAGCTTGGATCCTTCATTATGAGAAGCAGATTTTATTCAAAGAGGCCTCCTATACAAAGACTTTCATGAACTTCTTCAAATTTCAAATTTTAAAATTTTTCAAAATCTTTAATTAAGATTTTGTTAAATTTTACATTTAAAAAAATTAAAATCTTTCCATTGTATAAGACTTGAAAACTCACTTTTCAAATCTTTTTAATATTTTTAAATATTTTGGAAGTTTCTTTTATTTAAGATATTTTAAATATTTTAAAAGATTTCGTAGATTTTATTTGATTTGGCTAGATTTATAGAGTATTCAAAATTTCAAATTTCAAATCTATTGTTTTGGAAGCTTTTTAGTTTTTTCGAAACGACTAGATTTTTGTAGTGGATTTGTCTCCACCTTTTTAAATACTCCTTTTCATGTAATTTTTTCTTGAGTAAAACTAATGAGCCTTCAATAGGCGAAACTAGTTTTGAACAGCTCAATAAAATTCCATTTTTTTTCCTTAGCCATTTTTAGTTCTTTGCAATTCATTTCTTTTCAAATTATTCTTTCAATTATGTTATCTTCTATTGCTAGTAGTGATCCTATCAAAAATTTTAAACTAAACTTATTAAAAAAATTTAAAGTAAACCTTAAACCCTAAACTCTAAACCCTAAACCTTAAACTCTAAACCCTTTCGACTTTGCCAAAAAGTTCCCACGCTCAGCCATATTCCACCTCCTTGGATTTGTTGGCGTAGTCCTAGAAGACATGGCTCCTTCCTCATCAGGAGGAGATTTTCCAATTCAAATTCAAATTAAAGTTAATTTAAGTTTTACTTTTAAATAAAGTTGTTATTAACTTTTATTAACTTTAAATCTTTGGATTTTCGACAATTAGTGATTTTTGACAATTACTAATTAATGATTTTGAATTCAAATGTAATTAGTAATTTTTGACGAACTTTTGGAAACTACTTTTTTTTGACAATTAGTGATTTTTTCAAATTACTAATTTTTGATAGATTGTAATCGAAGTATGTGTCAATGGATCTGTCTCCACACACGTTTTATACTCCTCTTTTTCATGTAATTTTCATTTTGAGTTCAACAGATGAGCCTTCAATAGGCGAAACATGTTGTGAACAAACTCGAAATAAAATTCATATCTTTTTCATAATTTGTCTATTCTATTTTTTGGTTTTTCTTCCCTTGCTGCTAGTGATCCTAATAATTTTTTTAATGTTAAATCTTTTCTTTTCTCACGATGGCCTCGGGAAGAAAACCTAGCGGTGATCCGACTTCATCCATTAACAGACTTGCAACTCTGAGTTCTTCATGTCCTGCAAACCCTACGAATTATTCTACGACTCACCACACCCGTTCTAAATCTGCACATGCAGCTCTTTCTTCTATTGACTCCCTTCCAAAGTCCGTCCCAGAAACAGCTCCCCAGACCTCTGTTCTAGCCACTATTCAACTTAAAATGCAGCAACTCGTCGAGTAGTTTGTGCTTGAAAGAGAAGCTCGCAATACACACTTATCTAATATCAACGAGAATTTGGATGAGATTTGTCAACATCTCTAGGGTGTTTCCGATGATAATGATTTTGCTGATCATCCTTTCGAATAGTATGTGCAACCACCATATCATCAAGAAGATGGTGGTTGCTCACTTCTTGATGTTGGCCACCCACATATTGGTCTGCGTGCACATGTTGGTTGGCCTCAACATGATCGGCCTTTTCTTGCAGATCATTATGTTGATGCTGGCCGACATTGTGTTGATGATGATGTTGATCGCCACATCAACGTGATGATGATGCTGATCGCCCGCATCCACGTGATGATGATGTTGATCGCCCACATCCACGTGATGATGATATGATCGCCCACATCCATGATGATCGTCGCCCACATCAACATACAATTGTTTTCATAATCGCCCATGTTTTGATCCATAAGGAAAATAACCACAACAAGGAAATCGGCCACATGAAGAGCAGCAAGCAGATCGGCCTCTTCTAGATGCTTCGCCTAAGGTTCAATCAGAAGCTCATTTTTTGGGATGCTATCTCTTCGCTGGTCCAAACGACTTTCAAAGAATTCAAACGAAAAAATCTTTTGGCTAATCGCTCTTCCAAGTTTCTTCGTAAACTCATAGTCTTTCGTGATGCAGGTTCTTTGCCTAAGAACCTCCAAGTCAAGCCTCTGAAAGTCACCATTAACGATCCCAAAGCTAATACCTTGTTGTCCACCTTGCTCGATTCTGCTAAGCCGATGCCAATTGCAAGTTTTTAGATGCTTATATCTCTGTCGTGTAAATTGCATCTAAAAATTATGTTGCTGCTATTGAAGATTTTGTGTCTTCTTTCTCGGTCTCTCTCACTTCTACTATTGATTGTATCAAGAATCAACTTTTTGTGGGGTCTTTTTCTGTACCTTATGATTCTTGGCACTTCTCTGCCAAGAGTCTTTTTGAGTCATAGTACAATAACTTTTTGGTTGAAAAGACTCTAAAGAAGTCTGCATGCGATGCTGCTACTACCATCAAACAAGAAGCTAGAGATGATGCTATGACTGATGCAGATCAACTTCCCATTGAGAAATCCATTGCTGAGCTTATTAATGATAAGCTTAATGCTAAGTTTACTGTGCTTCAAAAAGAAATGAAGGAGATGCATTCTCTCATGATTGGAACCACCTCAATTCCTTCTAAAGAGAAGAAGACCTCTCCACAGAAGGGCGCCTCTCCTTCTAATGTGTAGATGTCTCCATTTGATGCTTCTCAGCAAAAGCCATGGCCACCACCTCAACAACTGCGAAAAAATGGGGTGCGTTTTGAGAACTCCACCTAGAAGAACATTTCATCTGTCTCTAGAAGGTGGTGTTCAAATCCCCATCCGTCAAGAACAAAATCAGCTCTGTCCAATTTGCAGAACAACCCTCATCCTCAACAAGGGCAGTCAATCATGGCCAAAATCAAAGAGGCAACCAAAAAGGGAATCAAAGTCAGAACTGTGGTTGGAGTTAAGGACGCAACTAACACTAGAACCATGGGAGAAGTCAGAGTCGAAACCTCCCAAATCACTAGGATCCTCCAAACGCCCACACTTCCACATAGGCCTATGGGGGCCTGTTATAAACCATGCACTATTTTCTCTCATTCTCTTCTCTCAAAAGTCTTTGTCTAAGCTAGAGTGTCGAGTTTCAAACTCGGCTATTCATAATTTCTCCTCTCGATCGCTTTCGTATGATGAGAGAAGAGTGCTCAGTCTTAGGTTGAAATTCATTCCCCGACCCCCTCTAATGTTTGCACAACTCATTGTCTCTAAATTTGTTCTTTTGCCAAGCGCTTCCGTCTCCGAGCTTTCTTTGGTACAAAACCAACGAAACCCCAATCAAAATCCCATAAAAAGCAAATTTATACATTATTGCATAAAATCAAAGAAGGAGAACACCCTACCTCCAATCACAATTATCTCACTAATGGTAGGCTTCTTGGATGAAATCCACCTCTCCCCAACCCTTTCTCCCTTTCTCCCTCTCAAGAATTCCAAAAGCAAAATCACAAAAATGAGCAAGGTAACCCTCTCCTATCCATAAAGGAGGAGTTTTAAAGAGAAGGGAGAGATAACTTCCTCTCATAACTAACACAACCTTCCAACCACCCTCTCTTTCTCGCCACTTTTGTAAGTGGGGGTAAAAGGAGGGTCTAAACACTTTTTATAAGATTACAAATGACAAAAATAACATTCCAACCTATACATCTAGGTTCTAGGATAATTTTTAACACATAAAATACACCTTAGACCTCTTAAAGACACTTGAAAAATTTGCAAATCCAAAATTTGCACCAAACATAACCACATTAACACAACACTTAAAAATCACACAATTCGACATAATGAACAATAGACCATAGGATCCCATGCATAGGTCCTATATCACACAAAACAACACAAAGTGGCTAAATGACCCCCATTAATTCCATTGGCATTAAAATCCTTATACACTCAACGAAAGGTGTCAATATGTTATATATCTATCCATCATAATTACATATCATCATAAATCAACTAACCATAGCGTAACAAGTACAATTCATCATTTCACAAATACATTAATCACAAGTGATTGCATCAAAGAGTATCACATGAACAACATAAACATAACATCCCTAAGTATATCAATACCATTGATGAAAATAAGTGTGCATCATCCATAAATACCATGTGCATCAAAATGTATCAAGTACACCAACTATCACAAGAAAACAAAAGTACATAAAGTAGGGGTCTCACATCCTCCCCCCCTAGAATTAGACTTCCTCCTGGAAGTCCTCAAATAGATGAGGGTAGAGTATTCTCATATGGGAAGCATCTTCGCATGTGGTTGAAACCTTGTCGAATCTATCCCAGTGGACCTTGACCTGGTCTAGCTCTCGCCTTCGAAGAGTCGTATTCTAGATTGGGATGGTTTACAGTTGGAGGAGGACAGACAGTGGGCCATGGATCCAATACACATTTTGGGGCGACGAACTTTGGCTCTTCGAGGGTGAGAGCTGGACCAAGTCAGGGTCTAGTGGAATAGGTACGATGAGGTTTCAACCGCTGGGAGGATGCTTTCCATATGAGGACACTCTATCCTCATCTATTTGAGGACTTCCAAGAGGAAGTCTACTTCTAGGGGGGATGATGTGAGACCCCTAGTTCTGTTTTCTTGTGATAGTTGGTATACCTAATACATTTTGATGTATATAGTATTTATGGATGATGCACACTTTATTTCCATGGATGGTATTGATATAATGTTATGTTTTATGTTGTTCATGTAATACTCTTTGCTATGATCATTTGTGATTCATGTAATTGCGAAATGATGAATTGTTTATGTTATTTTATGGTTAGTTGATTTATGACGATGATGGATTTATTTTATATGTATATACCATACATACACCTTTTGTTGAGTGTATAGGAATTTTAATGCCAATGGAATTAATGGGGGTCACTCAGCCACTTGTGTTGTTTTGTGTGATAGAGGACCTAGGCATGGGATCTTATGGTCTATTGATCATTATGTTGAAATATGTGATTTTTAAGTGTTATGTGGTTATGTTTTGTGCAAGTTTGATTTGCAAATTTTTAAATGTGATTTTTAAGTGTTTTTAAAAGGTATGTGGGGGTATTTTATGTGTTATAAATTAGCTTAAGACTTAGGTGTATAGGTTAGAAGGTTATTTTTGTTAATTATAATCTTATAAAAAGTGCTTAGACCCCCCTTTAACCTCCACTTAAAAAAAATTCGAAAAAAAGAGGGTAGTTGGGTGGTTGTGTTAGTTGTGGGAGGAAGTTACTTCTCCCTTCTCTTTAAAACTCCTTTTTCATGGAGAGCAAGGAGTTGCTCATTTTATGTTTTGGAAATTTTGTGATTTTGCTTTGGATTTCTTGAGAGAGAGAGAAGGAGAGTGTGTTGGGAAGAGGAGGAGGTTTCCCATTCATGAAGCCTACCATTAGTGGCATATTGCAATTTAAAGTAGGACACTTTCTGATGAGGGCCACACCGCCCAAAACCCATAGAAATCACAACCGATACCAACATAGAAGATGCGAGACAAAAAAATGACTCACTTTCAATTATTTTCAAAAAATGAAATTACAAATTCAAAGCTTATATGCTACAGCCTCATGGACTTGATTCATTACAACAAAATCAACTTTGAAAAGAAAATCTACTATTTGGAGCCACAATCTGCACTATTAGGGTCACCTTCTACAACCCCCACTTAACCCTTTTTATTTTCCCCAATAATTGCCCTAGAATGTTCTAGAAAGATCAAATTTCTCCTTTTTTGTTTTGGCACCAAAAGTCTCGTCGTTTGATTTTTGGCCTCGGAATTTTTTTTTATGAAATTCACTTTTTAGAGGACCAACTTCGCGGGGCCATAACTTTTGATCTGGGTGTCCGATTTGCTATTATTGCATATCGTTGGAAAGCTCTCAACGAGCTCTTCAACATGTAAACCCATCATAGGTCGGTTCAACCATTTTTTGAGCTATTTCGGGGCCTCTAAAGTTTTATATCTAAATTTGAAACCGCATTGGAGAAATTTCTCGGGATGAAAACTTTAATTTCTCCCAACCCATGCATGTTATTGAGGTGATTCTTTCGTGACCGGAAATGTTTTTCAACTCTGCTCCTCGGGGTAAATTTTCATGTCCATATGAGCTCGTTTAGGCCGACTTACTAAAAATAGTAAGTGCCCAATTTTCGCTATTTTTGATGCCTGATCATGGGACTCAAAACAACTAAAAAAAACATTTTTTTTTCTGGTTGATGCAAGATTGCCCTACACCGTTGGATTCTCCTGCATCACTTTCTTTCTTTGATTAGGTGCAAATAATGTGTAAGTTGATGTAGGGTCCCCAATTTTATAAGTCAACACTATAATTGAATAATTAATTTAATGTTGTCGAAAAAAAGGCTAAATTAAAAAAAAGACAACTTAAAATTAATTATTTAAGTGGTGCAAAGTAACTTAAATTTGAAAAAAAGTTAAAATAAATAAATTAAGTTACTTTTGAGGGGAATTCTCAATAAAAATGAATAAAAGGTGAAAAGGAAAAAAAGAAAGAAGGCAAGAAGACATGAGGAGTTACAAAGTGGAGTGAACAAAAGAATTGAGGAGCTCATTGCTGGTATGCTAGATTTGATTTTGGAGAATTGGTTTTTTGGCTAGATAATTTCCAGAGTTTTGTGAGGACAAAATTCTTCACACAGAATATCATCTCTGGAGTTGAAAGACACTCCCCGGGTGATGGCTGACAGTTTCATTCAGAAGCTGTGCCGATGGGTGTAATGTATTGGGTGCACTCTTAGAAAAAGATGATATTTCAGATTTGGGAAAGGTTGATATATATTATTCTTTTTATTTACATAAGAGGTCTCAGATGAAGTATGTTCTTTAATTGCAGAAGTTTCCATTGTTCTCATGAATAATATAGCCTTTCCATTCATTATGTGTAGCTGTGTATGATTTTGGGATTTATATTTAATTATACTTATGCTTTGATTTTCAGTGGTTTTGTTGAATATATAACTGCTCCTTTCTGAACTCATCGATGAAAAACATCACTAGAAGTTTGGAAAATAAGGAGAATTGATTAATCAATAAAGGAACAGCGTTTTCCATTCTAGACAAATTAAGTCTTAGGGCGGAATAATTCATGTTTTTTTCAAAAGGAATAAGCGGAAATGTCAACATAAGGAAGTTGGAACGTCAAGCTTATGCAGATATCAAGACGATGACAAATTAATTGAAAGCGGCAATTTGAATTGAAATAAATCAAAGTTGTTGAGCTTGCGAAATCCATAGTGAAGAAGCTGTGTTTGTGTTTGGAAGAGCCGCTGTGAAAAACAGGGAAAGGACGTCATTGCACAGACCGATTAAATCTCGAGTAATTAATTTTTTACATATTCTCAATCTGTCACAATTATCCCGGGAGTCAGTGAAACCTGTAAGGAAATTCTGAATTCATTAAGAGCAACAATTATTTTCCAGTATTGAACTCTTTCTGAGGGCATCAATTTCATTGAAGACAATTGTCGTATTTGTGAAAATTGGGAAGCTGTGGAATATCAAAAGACACCAGTTCAATAAGAAGGAAGTCTTATCCTGGTAACTGCCGTAAAAGATTCTTATTGGGCTGTATGCTGAAGAAACCACTATGCAATATAAGTATCGTTACTAATGCCGAGAGTCTATTTGGAATCGCCTAAGTCTATTTGGGAATTGTGAGCATCTGAAACTCGTGTGGGTTCTTTACACTCTGTCGGTGAATGAAAAATTGGGGAAGCCGCTTCAATATTTGCCGCCATCTTGAGTATCAAGGATAGAAAAGCTTGTGGTAATTATTTTGGAATCGCAGCTATAAGCTGAAGGGAATGTAATTTTGGAAGCTTCAATTATGAATTTATGAAGTGATAAAGAGAGTCGTTGGGTCTTTGATCTCTATGCAAGGAAGTTCGTGGTCTTATTCGCTGGAGATATAACTAGCACTTGCACCAAAGAGGGTGCAAGGGTTACGCCGACGGAATACTATAAAATAGTAAACATGGTAATGAATTGTAGTTTGAAATATTTACTATGGTTGAAATATATACTATGGTTGTTCTTTTATTGTTGAATAGATTTTTCTGGAAGGACTTGACACAGAAAATTTTCTGCCAATATTACAGTTTCATAGTAAAGTGAATTACTACTTAAAAAATACTCTTTTGACACAACAAATAAATGTAATCATTTTTTTTATCAAATTAATTGATTATACAAGTCTCTGGAATGCAATTTCTATTTATTTTTCAGACGAGAAAAGTATATAGAAATCTTCCATTCAAAAGAGAAAACTTTATATGACACAAATTCAATTCGATTCCATTAAATAAATGGTAATGGTAAAACAAATCCCTTGTAAAATACAAAAAATATTAGAATGTCCAATTGCGTAGCTGCTAATCAAATGAAATTGGTGATGCATTTTGTTCTACTCTTCCCTGATTTTAGACATGGAACATATATAGTCAACTTTGGATTCTGCTCTTGCCTGATTATAGACAAAGAGCCACAACAAGGCACTTGAATACTAGTCATTTCAAGGAGCGTAGGAAAAGATGAGAAATCTTCCATGTACAACTGATACTCGGTGTTCTGCCCTGCATACAATGAGGATGAAATTCTCATAAAACTCATTGAAAGACAGTTCTGTTTGGCTTACTGGTCTTACTTCAATGGTTCAGCTGGTTGCAACTATCTTCCTTCATTTGAGAAAGTTAAGGAAGCCACTGAATGTGAAATATAATATTGCTCTTCAGCATATACTGTAGCTTATTTGTTCCCCTGGCTCTAGACACGCTCAACAATATGGAACTCTGATCCAAATGCTCTAAAGTCCAGTTGGTCAGACAAAAATGTTATGGCATTTGAATATGGATAAGTTACGATGGCTGTTGTAAAGGAGAAAGGTACTTCCTGGCCACTAAAATGGATGGTGAATCAATGTGGCACTGGTTGAATCCAAGGCCTCGCACAAAATCTCTTGGCTTGGCTCTAACAATGGGTCTGCTGATTTAAAAAACTCTAATTTAGGACTGCATAATTCTATTAGAATAAAAGCATTAAAAATTTGACTGTGTCCAAGAAAAAGTACATTGAGATGAATGTAAAAATCACACCTATGGGTGCAAATCCATAGAAATTCCTTGTTAAGTAACACCTCCCCTCATCACTTTTAACTTTTAAGTGGCTCAATTGTCATAGAACATCCATAGCTATACAAATACATTATTGCCCCTCTTGTACACCAATAAGAATTTGCTTAAATATTTGTGAAATTTGAACAAAAATCCTGTACACCAAAAGCATATCAATGTTCATCAATTAGGAGTAATCTAGCAGGAGGCAAGAAAGAACATATCTACCTCCGGTTGAACTATAGCGCTCCATGAAATATATGATATGCATCCAAGACCAGAGTCTCCAAAGCATATGAGAAATTTATACAACATCCTCTAAGTAGTGATTAATTTATCCATTCCACTCAAACCATTGACCTGCAAAGAGTGATGCTATACTGGTTTAGACAGAAGTTGACTTTGATAACGACAAAGATACTGAAACTTCAAGGAGAGTGTGTGATTACTATTGCAAATTGAACCTGGTGGTCAACATCATCTCAGCGTCAGTAATCCCGCCAGGAAACGGTACACAATACCAGATACTTTTTATGGAAGCTAGCTGTAGTAGCTCCTCCCTGCTCGTATCACCAGCAAAAAGCAATCCTCTCTTTTCAAACGAGGACTCACAAAGATCACACTATGGGCCTTTGCAATGACAAGTTTTAAAACACCCTAAGAGTAGTATGTACACACAAAAATGCTAGTTTTGTGAAAAATGGCAAATTTCTTATGATACTTTCTGTTATTTTGTAGATTTCTCAAAAAGGCTAACCTTTGACTTAGATGCAATGATTGAGAGGTATCTCTTCAATCAAATTCACTTGGCTATATCTGTTGGCAAATTCCTCACCCAGAATTAGTTTTGGCAATCTACCCAATTTAAACATGCATATTAAGGTAGAACATGTCTCTGGGTTTTAAACTTAAGCCTCCACTATGAAAGCCTCGATGATTTACCACTTAAGCTCATCCATTCAACTACTTATAATGAAATTGTTAGTTTAAAAATAATTTTCTGTCAAATTTTATATACATATCCTAGAATCTTGTAGCCTGAAAATATATTTTACATAGAACTGCTCAACTACAAACAGTTTTGAAATTTGTTTAGACACATCGGCCCACATAACTTTAGATTACGCACCTAAAACAGTATAAGGGCTTACTAGAAAAGTGGAAACACTTTGTGCGTGGATACTTTCTCTGCTGGTTTCTGTCACACTATGGGCTTTTGCAATGAAAACTTTTAATACACCCAAATATAGATAAGAGTCGTATGCATACACAGTAAAATTGATAAATGAAACCGCCCAAATGCATCTAAAGACCAAAAAAATCCATCACTTATAAATCCGACCAAAACATTAATGAATTACCCAAATGTCTTCATAAATAAATTAATAATAATACCCAAAAAACCTAAACATTTTATAAACCAACATTTGTAGAAACTTAGAAAGTGCATTGTAGGTCAAGACGAGGAAGGTTGGTGTAAGATATTGCCATCCAGGTCAAAGGTTACCTCAACATTCGAATTTAACAAAATAATAAAGGAGAACGCACCGAATGATTCACCTTCAATGCATTCAATTCAGGGCAGAGTGCAAGTCCAAAATAACTTTATACGGGGGAGATAGTTGCAAGCTCTCAAAGCATAGATTCACAAATTGAAAATGAAGGAACATGAATTTCACAAAGGAAAACGAAATAAAAATAGATCAACCACCAGCCTGGAATTTCTTGGTGGGCATGAAATCGTGACGAAGATCGGCAACAATGCTCTTGCTCTTGAGATCCCAAATCTTGGTGTACTGTTGCGTGGCGGGGCAAAGCCAGTACCTGTTGGGGTTGAAGCAGACGGCATGAATGATGTCCTCGGCATCGAGCGAATAAAGCCTCTTGCCCTCGACTAGGTCCCAAAGCATTGTGACCCCATCCTTCCCGTCGCTGGTGCAAAGTGAGCCATCAGGAGAGATGGAAATAGTGTTCACATAGCCGTTGTGGCCTACGAGCGTGTTTTTGAGCATGAGAGACCAGAAAGGTCAACATTATATGCAGAAATTTTATGAAACCCTACCACCGTAGATTTTTTTTCAAATGAGACGAACCAAAACCTATCTACCTACTGTTGCTCCTTCAAACTATTCACAACCTACAAATATCTGAGATTTATGGCTGAAATCCGATTTGATTCAGAGATTTTTCAAACTATTCACAACCTACAAATATCTGGGACTTAGCGTTGAAATCCGATTTGATTCAACCACAAATCACACTCAACCACAAGCTGGACTATGATGTCCCCGCTCTAGTCAATTCTCGGGAACAGTGTGTTAGCCTTTTCTTGGACCCTTGTGGGCTAACTGGTTTGGTTAGAGGGTCAGTGGTACTTTCTGGAGAGCTTGGTCGTTCTCGTTTTCAGAGCTCAGTGATTGGTTCACAGCAGGCATTAGCAGTTCAGGGGTTGACAGCTTCTGATGGCACGGGAATATTTGGAGTTTTGAGAGAGTTATGGATTTTTAAGTGATTTGAGTTAATTAATTAACTTAATGCCTTATTATAAAGTCAATTTGACTTTATACATTTTTTATCACTTAAATACTTTATAAAGGTGATTTAATATTTTAATCACTTAAAATATTAAAGTGGCGCCCAAGTATTTAAGTCAAGACTATTGAAAAAGATTTAAATATATTTTAAAAGATTTAAATATTAAAAATGGCGTATCTTTCTTGAAAGTCGTGCCTTTTTGCATACAAGGCATTTTGGCAATGAGAAATTCACTTTTGAATATTTCGACTTTGCCTTGGACATTTTTCCTGTGCTTTCACCTGTGATCAGGGTTTTGAGCAATCTTCCATTGGAGAACGAAATCTCTTCAGTGTTGAGCACTTTTGAGACTGTGAGAGACCAGTCGAATTTGTGCAGTTTGTGAGAGCTTCATACAGAGGTTCTACTGAGCTTGATTTGTGTTTCCTATTGAATTCCTTTATCAGTTTCAGAGGATTTTGAGAGATGGCACCTTCATTTCACCTGGCAGACACTTTACTTCATGGTCGTACCTTCTGAGTGGGAATTCTGGGTTTTTGCATTGAAGTGTGTGGCTCTTGTGCAAGGGCGTTTGGACTTTTCTTGGAGAAAAGCCTTCCTTTCTGAGGGTTTCTCTTCATCTCTTTTGGCGTCTGGCTTGTACTTATCATCTGCCACAGTTTTCAGGCTGGATTTTGCATTCTGTAGCTTCCTACACCGGATTTTGTCAGTTTTTCACCATCTTGGCTGGCGAACTGGACTACTTTCTTAAATAAATAATCTGGAAGCTTTCGGGTATGTGTATCATTTGTGATCTAATTGATTCAGTTAAATAATATCTTCTACACTTTCATTCTGAAGAAATTAGCACAAATTTACATTTTATGAGCAATTTATATGATGCGCCCCTTCTCTTATGTCTATAAACTTTCTCTAAAAAACTAAAATAACACATTAAGACTTAAGAAAATACTGGGGTTTGAGTTGAGAGCCAACAGGGCTCATCACAGTGGTATCAGAGCTCTGATCCTGCCAGCCTGCAGGGTTAGCAGTCTTTATGCGGCCTCATCATAATAGGTTTGACAGGTACTACTCACGCAGAGGTCCTGGTTTGCAGAGAAGTACTTTTGAACCTTTTTCAACATTTCCATTTGACGAACAGGAAGAAGAATTAGGCTTTGATAGCATGGCTGACAGGGAAGCTGAAGGTTCTCGTAGGAATCATCTTGATGAAGAGGATAGCGAGGCTAGAAGTGTACTCAGGGGCATGGTGGCAGGCCAAGAACAGGTGGCGAATATCCTCCAGCAGCTGAGCACAAATGTTCAGAATTTGACACTTCATAGAGGTCAGAATCTGGATAGAGATCAGGAAGGCAGTATTCATAGAGAACCTCATAGAATTATTGCACTAGCACACACCTTTGAGAGAGCTACATGTCCTACTTTTATCAGAAATGATGCTGATGAAGAGGAAGAGGTTGAACAGGGTGGTGAAATTAATTTTGCAGATAACATCATGGCTATGCATGATGAATGGGATGCATTGCCACCAAGAGTTAAGGAGCACCCTAACTTCGATAGATTCATGAGCTAGAAGAGAGAACACACCAGAAGCAAGAATGACAGGAGGCCTAGAAACAAGCAGAATGATCTTAGATAGGTGACCAATAAGCTTACCTTGGCGAACTTTGATGGCAGTGGTAGAGTTACAGCACATGCCTGGGTCAGTAAGCTGGACACATTCTTGACATTACGTCCCATGCCTGAGGAGGATGCCATTCAATTTGCAGCACTTCACCTTGATGGCGTGGCTCATGACTGGTGGATTCATGGCATGACTACTCTTCACCATGACCGGATTACTTCATACCAAGAGTTTACAGATAGACTGGTAGAGAGGTTTGACAAGCGTGATCCTGAACTATTTTTCATAGACCTAGCACAATTGAAACAACTAGGTAGTTTGGAATCATATATTGGAGAGTTTCAGAGATTGTCAGTTATGGTGACAGGCATTTCTAAGAGGAGGCTGATTATACTCTTCTCGAG
This sequence comes from Sequoia sempervirens, assembly GCA_007258455.2. Classification (NCBI taxonomy): domain Eukaryota; kingdom Viridiplantae; phylum Streptophyta; class Pinopsida; order Cupressales; family Cupressaceae; genus Sequoia; species Sequoia sempervirens. The sequence continues at coordinate 17,453 of VDFB02007459.1, read as the reverse complement.
GGTCTTTTCGAGCCCATGAAAGGATGGATCAAGGCATTTGATCCGCCTATATTACAGGAGAACCAGGATATTATGAGAGCACTCAGAGAGAATATACAGAAAGCTCAAAATCAGCAGAAACAATATGTTGATCAGAGGTGAGTGGAGCGATCTTTCGAGGTCGATGATTTGGTGTATTTGATGCTTCAGCCTTATAGGCAGTCCACCCTTCGTAAGAAAGGCGTCGAGAAACTTAAGCCACGATACTATGGACCCTTCAGAGTTGTCAGACGTATTGGTGAAGTGGCTTATGAGTTAGATCTTCCGGTGGACAGTAAGGTTCACAATGTGTTTCATGTGTCGCGCCTCAAAAAGGCGTTGAGACAACAGGTGACTCCTATTGATTTACCACCCCTGGATGATGAGGGGAAATCGATTTTGATACCTGAGACCATTCTGGATTCCAAAGAGCGTCATCTTCGGAGGCGGGTTATCAAGGAATACTTGGGAAAGTGGAAAGATCTACCGACAGAGGATGCTACTTGGGAGAGTGACAGTATTCTTCAGCATCCGGCTTTGAGTTTGCTTGTGGGCAAGCAAATTCAGGGAGGGTGGACTGTGATGTCCCCGCTCTAGTCAGTTCTCGGGAACAGTGTGTTAGCCTTTTCTTGGACCCTTGTGGGCTAACTGGTTTGGTTAGAGGGTCAGTGGTACTTTCTGGAGAGCTTGGTCGTTCTCGTTTTCAGAGCTCAGTGATTGGTTCATAGCAGGCGTTAGCAATTCAGGGGTTGACAGCTTCTGACGACACGGGAATATTTGGAGTTTTGAGAGAGTTATGGATTTTTAAGTGATTTGAGTTAATTAATTAACTTAATGCCTTATTATAAAGTCAAATTGACTTTATACATTTTTTATCACTTAAATACTCTATAAAGGTGATTTAATATTTTAATCACTTAAAATATTAAAGTGGCGCCCAAGTATTTAAGTCAAGACTATTGAAAAAGACTTAAATATATTTTAAAAGATTTAAATATTAAAAACGATGTATCTTTCTTGAAAGTCGTGCCTTTTTGCATATAAGGCATTTTGGCAATGAGAAATTCACTTTTGAATATTTTGACTTTGCCTTGGACATTTTTCCTGTGCTTTCACCTGTGATCAGGGTTTTGAGCAATCTTCCATTGGAGAACGAAATCTCTTCAGTGTTGAGCACTTTTGAGATTGTGAGAGACCAGTCGAATTTGTGCAGTTTGTGAGAGCTTCATACAGAGGTTCTACTGAGCTTGATTTGTGTTTCCTATTGAATTCCTTTATCAGTTTCAGAGGGTTTTGAGAGATGGCGGCTTCATTTCACCTAGCAGACACTTTACTTCATGGCCGTACCTTCTGAGTGGGAATTATGGGTTTTTGCATTGAAGTGTGTGGCTCTTGTGCAAGGGCGTTTGGACTTTTCTTGGAGAAACGCCTTCCTTTCTGAGGGTTTATCTTCATCTCTTTTGGCGTATGGCTTGTATTTATCATCTGCCACAGTTTTCAGGCTGGATTTTGCATTTTGTAGCTTCCTACACCGGATTTTGTTAGTTTTTCACCATCTTGGTTGGCGAACTGGACTACTTTCTTAAATAAATAATCTGGAAGCTTTCGGGTATGTGTATCATTTGTGATATAATTGATTCAGTTAAATAATATCTTCTACACTTTCATTCTGAAGAAATTAGCACAAATTTACATTTTATGAGCAATTTATATGATGCGCCCCTTCTCTTCTGTCTATAAACTTTTTCTAAAAAACTAAAATAACACATTAAGACTTAAGAAAATACTGGGGTTTGAGTTGAGAGCCAACAAGGCTCATCACATGGACAGTCCATGCATTGATTACCCAATATTTCTACGCTATACCAATTGGCAAGTGGGTTCAGAGTTAAACAGGAAACCACAAAGCTTGACGGGAAACCATGCCGGCATGAGACTTGTTTCAGGCCAAACCTCATGCAATATATAGCCTATCGGCTAAATATCAATATTAAATCTTTTGAGCCGATAGTTTCAAGTTCCCATAGCAATATGCAATAACATAGTTACATTAATTAATGAAGTTATAGCTGTCGACACATTTGAATGTTTGTTGTTGGAGTCTAGTTGAATGGTTGGTAATAAAGATGAAGCACTTATATTTAATTGTTGAAAAGTCAAGAGGATGATGTGGCATTGAATGGTCGAAACTAGAATTCCATAGCAAGAGTGAAATCTTAAAGCAATCGTTTCTTCCAGGTTAAAGGGCCGAATTATTACAAAGGAAGGTTGAGTTTGAATGCATTGGCAATGTGTAATTGCCTTGTATAAAGCCACCATCTGTTTAGTCAGCTCGGGTTCGTCTGGAATTATGTGGGGTCCTGTAAATAAGGAAGAGGGGTGTATAACGCAACGGTATGTATGGTTATAGTTTTTGATAAATAATATCGCATTGTTTTCTCAACATTTTGAATGAACTGTATTAATTTCTTTCAAATTAGTGTTTACCCGTTGCTTTGTAGTTTGACAGTGAAAAAATATTTTTGTGTTTGAACTACATTACATTAATTCACTTGGGAGGAAATTAGAATCAAACCTGAAATGACTTAATATTAATTGTTTGACGTAATGCCTGTCAATATGCCTAGAAGAACAATTGGTAAATTAAAAAAATAATTAGTGTAAACTGGTTGAGCTAAGTATAGGTCAGGGTAGCTCATTACTGTTGATTTTATGGGGTTTTGTTGGGGGGTTTTTGAGAATATGTGTTTTGTTATGTGTTGTGTGTTGTTTTTTTCATGTGTATTTTGTAGGGGAGTTGACCCCCTCTTGCGAAGAGGTAGACTTTGGTCCTCCATGTGCAAGGGGTTCGAGTGGGCATGGATCTCACAAATAGGGGCATCTTTATATGTTGCGATATGAGTATCCTTCATGCATATTTGTCATTTTTAGGGTATGAGTATGAGTACCCTTGCTTACTTAGGGATATGAGTATCCCATATCTTTATACACATTGGTTTTGCTTTTGGAGGGATAAGGGTGTTTGATGCCGAGTTTTGATGTGGAGATTTGACTATGGTAGTTATGTGATATGTGTATGTTTTTCCTTAACCCGTTGAGCCTCTATTCTCCCTATGTGGTTTTCCTTTGTGGTAAACCAATGTGTTAGATAAGTATCTTGGTGAGATTTGGGACTGGTTAAATGTGAGTCCTTTTGTCCGTACATGTGAAGTATATTGTGTTAGTGTCTTATGATTTGTGTTTTGTGTTGAGTCTCTATCACATCTGAATTTTTGCTTGCATAAAATAATATTAAGTTATTTGTAAAACTAAAATTTAATTATTAATATATGACGTGATAATCTTATGTGTGATGTTGATTAGACATAATTTAAAATTTCTTGTGAAAATAGATGCTATGATGATGTGATGCACCTATTTCGCTTTGATTTTTGGATAATGCTATTGATAAAGATGTAAGTGCAAGTGTGTGCAGGAACAGGTCAAAGATGAGAACATGATTGAGGTAGGGGTGTTAGCCAAATGACATCGGTAACCATGAAGGAATCTGGCATAAACCACTTAGATTCATAAGTATCACATTTCAAGTAGCTGGCCAAGTATGATTTTCTAAGTGGATTCTTCGAGTTCGTTTGGAAATGTAGAAATTTATTAGATATGCACGAAAAGTAATTATGAAAGATTATAGAATAATGACGCTTCACGTTTTGTATATGAACATTGTGAAATTTTCCAACTTTATTCGTATTTTAAAATCGTTCTTTAAAGATAATGTAAAAACAAAAACAAAAAATATTTTTAACCAAAAAGGGAAAACTTAACCAATCAAATTTGAAATTAAATTGAAACAAATAAGTAAACGCGGGATGGGCTACACGTAAATTTAAAAGTGGATTGATTAAAAACCCTATTTAAGAGGCTAAGAAATAGGTAAGAATCTCAATTCAAAATATAATAAAATAATAAATCAAAATGGTGGGGGTTTAAATTGAATCGTGGATTTTGGGATAAATGTAACGGCTCTCTAATAGAGTAATGTGTCAGATAGTGGGCGCGAGGGAGGGAAGTTTTCTTTTTGCTTTTATTAAAATGGCATTTATGACTTTATGGAGGTGGTGGAAAATCAAGGTGGAAAAACACAGCAAAATCTTCGAGGGAGAGATTCTTGAGGGGGCTCTTTTAGTTAAGGAAAAAAAAATACCAGTTTTTACACATCTGAAGGAGGAGGCAGTAGAAAGAAAGAAAGGAAATAACAAGAAAAGGGAGCAAAAGCTTGAACTTTTCTATCAACCTTCACCGAACGTTAAAAGCTTCAGGTGGGCATGCTGAGATTATTAAGCATTGTTGTTTTTTCTTTTCAGCGTTGTGGTATTGACCCGTTAGTAGAAATTCCTCCCTATGCGCATGAATTCCGTTCTTTCTTTTTTTGCTTGTATTAAAACATTAGGTCGACCTGCTATGCCTTTCGATTCACCTTATCCTTGCTATGTTTTGTTGCATGCATATACATGAATTCACAGACCTCTCGTAAACCGAATGTCAGTAATGATTAGTCAATCAGCAATCTCATCCTTTCCGATATATTGCACTTGCACCATGCATGTAGACCATACTTCTCGAGTCGTCCATAATGTTCTCTGCTCGCAACATTTTTTGTTGGGCATATTTTTTCCATCGCTGTAGCAGTCGATTCATGGTATTTTCCCTCCATCTTGCACTTTCCCACGAGGCCGTAACTTGAAGCATTCTGATAATAGGTCACGTGATAGTCTTGCTATCGGAGTGGGCCTTTGATTGTAAACATCTGTATGAGATGTGAGGGTGTTGCGTGAATCAAATCCTGCATGCTTGATCCTATTCTTCGTGCAACATAGGAAATAGACCCATTTGATATTGCCTTGAAGTTTTAAAGATTTCAAGCCATTCCATTTTTTGTTGCGATGTGCTACACAGTGTCAGTCCGTGGTCATAGTTCTCAAGGGGTCACTAGCAGAATATCCTTAGTCGATACCTATACTAACTCCCACGAATTCTTGCTCTGTATTACACATTTCCAATTCCTCCATCAAACTTGCTCTGTGAGTTTAGAGATAGTAACGTTTAACTTGCAGGATGTTGCCATTATCTGGCTCTCTGCAATATTAAAAAGGCTAACTTCTTTCTTTCCAACCATCCGAGTACCTCTAAAATCTTGCCTCTTTCCTCTGTGGATATCAGCCGGGTTACCCGTGTTATCACAACTTTAACCAGCATAAATATTGCATTTAAATCTGTGCAACTAATGCATACAGTGATGAATACAACTAAAAATACTGTGTATCCCCATTTGAAAATTCGAGTATAAAAAATCTTGTTGAGTTATTTTAAAATTCAATTAAACAGGCTATACAGATTGGCAAGCTAAAAATAATAAGTGAATTGAGTCTATTAATTTTATTCAATTAAACATTAGGATTAAGTGTTATTCTTAAGTTGTATTAAATGACTTTTGTTATTAATATATATTCATTTCATATAAAAGTATATATGCATGATTGTATATATAATTACCTAGAGAGAGATCCATAAGCATTTAAAAGATTTTTTTTTTGTAAGAACGTATACACATTATTTTAACAACTATATATGTATAATTATATGTACATACTTATGATATACCTTCTTAAAATTAATTTATCTGTATAATCTCATATTTGTCAAAATCTCCAAAATCTATGATTAATGAAGTGAAAATTTATTTTTTTGCAAATGCTTGCACACATCTTATTTTTACTGGCTATACACCCATTTTGCTTATGATCATTGAAATATGCTAAAATTGTGACATGCTTTTTATTTAATTCTTTCCTAAATAAATGATGATGAACTATTAGGATTGTTTTACATGATTGACAAGCAGTTTTTTCATGTTAGAGTTCTCCTAGTTTGTTCTAATTTGTAATCTTGAAATATGAATGCTAGTAAAATGGTTTGCTAGGTAAAGATTGTCTTCCTTGTGTTTGTGGAAAGTTGTCTTCCAGGACGGGTGTTGAATGTGGATTAACAGGGAGCATAGATTTTGTTTTTTCCAAATCTACTATTTATTTGTTTTATAAGACATTATGCTTGGCCAAGCTTATAGACCATCGAAATAGATCGAAATGTTTTATATGATTGCTCTCTGCCACATCCTAGCATTGAACCTTGCATGTTTTAGTGGACATAAATGCATGTAGTTATGTCAGGAACGCACCAAATTCCATACTATCGATATCTTTTTGCTATGTATTTTGTGTAGGGTCGGTAGTTCTTCATGTCAAGAACTCTCTTGGGAAGCGTAGCTTCATGGTTGGGCGGAAAAAGCACCTAGATCATGTTCTCGTCCCTCAGTTGCAAGGCGAATGTTGGATTAGATTTATGTGGTCACCAACACATGTTTATTGTATATATTTTTGTGTAGGGTCGGTAGTTCTTCATGTGAAGAACTCTCTTGGGAAGCATAGCTTCATGGTTGGGCGGAAAAAGCACCTAGATCATGTTCTCGTCCCTCAGTTGCAGGGCGAATGTTGGATTAGATTTATGTGGTCACCGACACATGTTTATTGTATATATTTTTGTGTAGGGTCGGTAGTTTTTCATGTCAAGAAGAACTCTCTTGGGAAGCGTAGCTTCATGGTTGGGCAGAAAAAGCACCTAGATCATGTTCTCATCCCTCAGTTGCAGGGCGAATGTTGGATTAGATTTATGTGGTCACTGACACATGTTTATTGTATATATTTGTTCACATGATGTATCTTTATGATGATTTATTGGCAGCCTTTGCCAAGTGAAACTTGTAACTCTATATCCATGTAATATATTTTGGAAAAGAATGTAAATTAGAAATTGTCATTTTATATGAAGACATGACATATTATGTTAATATTTACTTAGAATTTTGAAAATGTGATATTTTATCGTTCACTTGTATTATTTAGAGTTAATTGAGTTTTAGTTCGTTACATTTGGTATCAGAGCTTAAGGTTCAGCTCTAGGCCTATGAGTCCACAACGGTTGAAATTAGGGATAAACAGCCTTCATTGATTATGAGTTATCTTGTAGATAAAAAAAACCCGATTTGGTTGCAGGTATGGGAAAATCTAGGTCAAGGAAGAAGAAAGGGAAGGTTGGTAGAGTTTCCAAAAGGGAAGTCAAGGTGGAAGTGAACATGAAACCTGAGGAAAACCTAGAAATTTCAAATAACGAAACACTAGTTGATGCCCTTACACATTTGAAATTGGAAAAGGGTAAACAAGTTAAAAAGCCTGAACCTATCATTAAGACCAAGAAACCTTTAGTGGTTTGTGACTGGTCCCTTGGGTGTGGTCCTAACACACCAAGTTTGTGAAAAAAAGAGAAGGAATACCTATGTACATCCTTCCTCTTCTGAAAAGGTTATTGTTGATTCTAATGAGGACCCAGAGGAGTGTCCTCTTTCTAAGAATGATGAGACTGCCTGATAAAAGGGGGAGTATGTAATAAGGATATATGTAAATGCATTACTAGTAATAAATAAATAAAGTCTCATTTTTGTATTCAAGCAGTGTACTTGAAGGTTTATCCATACTTATGAATGATAATGAGTATCTTTCCTGAATTGCATGTTTATAGTATATAGAACTATGTGAATGATATGATTAAGCTTAGAAACTTGTGTCAATTATGCTAAAAGCGAGCTGTGACACAGGTCTAACATAAGCAATCATGGTAAATAAGAGAAATGGTAGAACCGACAGTTGGCAAGATATTGGTTAGAACGAGAGATTGGACCAGATCCTTGATCTCCTAAATCAACAAGGAGCTAGAATGGACAATCTGGAACAAGAGGTCAAAGGAGTGCGAGAGGGTCAAAACCCAAGAAATGAGGAGCAGATCCCCCTAGATTCTAGCTCGATTGTTTCCTCCTTGGTCCCCATTTTCTTGTGGTTGCTCCTCAATCCTCGAGATTTGACCCTCACACGCCTTTGACTTCTTGTTCCAATTGGTCCATCCTATTCCCTTGTCGATTTAGGAGGTTAAGGATTTGGTCCAACCTTTCATTTTGACCAACATTTTTCCCACCACTGGATCCTCCATTCCTAGTGTTTATCATGATTGCTTATGATTGACCTACGTCACAGCCCACATTTAGCGTAACTGACACAAGATTCTAAGTTTAATTATGTCACACATAATACTATATATTATAAACATGCAACTCAGAAAAGACACTCATTATCATTCACAAATAGAGGTAAGTCTTTCAAGTACACTGGTTGTACACAAAATGAGACTTTCGTTATTTAGTAATATTAATTGATTTACATAGATCCTTATTACATAATTCCCCCTTTATCAAGCGGTTTCTTAATTCTCAGAAACATGACACTTTTGGGAACTCATCGAAGTCTACAACGAACTTTTCAAAAGAAGGATGTGCTTGCAAGTACTTCTCTTCTTTTGACAAACTTGATGCATTTGGACCGCACCCAAAGGGCCAATCACGAACAACAAAAGGTTTCTTGGTTTTAGTAATTTGTTTCGACTCCTTGACCTTTTTTCCCTTTTCCAATTTCAATCAAGTAAGAGCATGAGCTAATGTCTCATCATCTAGGATTTCTAGTTTATCCTCAAGTTTTATGTTTTCTTCAACATTGTCTTGCTTTATAGGAGTCCTAACATTTTTTCCCTTCTTCTTCCTAGACTTAGACTTTCCCATACCTGCATCCAATTCAGGTTTGTTATCTACATGATAACTCATAATCAAATAAGGGTTGTCTAATCCTAATTCCAACCATTGTGGACTCATAGGCCCAAAGGTGAACTTGGCTCTAATACCAAATGTAGCATGCCATTCTCAAATAACACTAAATAAATCAACTATGACAATGTGCATATATAAATCTCAAAAATAATTGAAATTAAATACCATCATAGCATAGCATGTCATCAAATTGAGTTACATCCATACCCAATGTCATATTGTTTGGGTTACAAGGGTACATAGTTTGACTAGGCTATATTTTCCAAGTAGTCATAACGAATTTACATCAAGAGTACTATAATGTACAAATAAACATAAGCTGGAATCCTTGAAATTCCACTCCAACATTCACCCCACAACCAATTGACGAGAACATGGTTTAGGCGCTTTTTCTGCCCAACCACAAAGCTACGCTTCTTCATAAAGTTTTTCCTAATGCGAAGAACCATCGACCCTACACAAAATACTTAGCAAAAATAAATCGAAATGCAAGATGGAATCTGGTGCATGCCTAACATATCTACATGCATTTCTATCCAAAATTAGAACATGCAATGAACGATGTTGGGAAATGGCAAAGAGCTAAAATATAAGTTAGTCCATAAATCATTATGGTCTACAAAGCTTGGCCAAGCATATGTTGTATATAGCAAATAAATGATAGATTTGGAAAAGCAAAATCTATGCCCTCTGTTATCCACTTTCAGCACCCGTCTTGGAAGGCAACTTTCCCCAATACATGATGAAAACAATCTTTCCTAGCTACACTTTTACCTTAACAATTATGTTCCAGGTTTACAAATAGAACAACTAGGTGCACATTCTGAATTGAATAATTTATACGGAAGTTTTCAAGCACAATCTTTGCACAATTTAACGAAGTAAGCATAATGAAAGAAAAATGTGGGTAACGTCAAATGCAAGCACATGCACAAGTAAATAATTTCATTCTTCAACTTTCATTGAACTTTATGTTTTCAGCAAGAACAAGTCATTAAAAGAAGGAGGTATATCACATGTATGCATATGAAGATTATGAATGTATATATATATATTTCCTTCGTAATCTTATGTTAAATATGTGTATACATTCTTAAAATAAATGTTTACATGCATATATTTAATTCTTTATACTTGTTAACTACGGTATGCACATTTTGCATTCACAAAAATATACGTCCACAAACTATCTATATTGACTATAGGACACAAATTTAAACAAATACACATAAATAGTAAATAAGACCATGGTAGAATTCTACCTCCTCCATTATTTACTGAACTGGCTATTCCTAAATTGAACATAATCCATGTCGTTTCCTTAAAATATCAGAGGGGGGTTAAAATTGTATAACTTAGCATGGAAGTTTATACATTTGCATATGAAGTCATATATACGTATTTACATATAAATTTGTTACCTTATAAGTTAAAATATGATTTTATTCACTCTTCTTCCTATTTGCATATTCCTGGTATTCATTCTAAAAGAACAAACCCTTTGCATGTAGCATATTGGTTATATAATAATAGTTGAAAACATCATTACAACTACCCGGTGTTTCAAAAGAAGAATGCATAAGCAAGAGATTATTTTTTAAATGGAGGTTCCAGTTGGTGGTATCAGTAATGGTTTTTCCATACTAAGTTAAATATTTAAGAGCTATATACCTAGGTTTCAAATTCCTAAAGGCTCACGTGAACAACAGAAAGAAGTATGTAGGTTTCACAGTCCATGCACAATGATATATTGTAAGCAAATGAAATAAATGGTGTATTGGTGAATGCTGGCAGTAGAATCACAATCACAGGGGGTGAGCTTGCCGCGATCTCGGTTATACGCAACAAGGATCACGTACCCGAGTGGTATAGTCGTCTCGGGTGTTGGAACAAGCGTTCATTGAGTAGGGAAATGACTTGGCATATGAGGGCGATTAAACCAACACTGAGATGGACGACGAGTATTCTGAGTAAGCTTAGGTGAGTGAGGAAACACCATATAGGATACTAGATGGAGGTCACGAGTAAAAATATGTACACAAGATACTAAGCGACGTAGGCTTACAGACACAACGACTAGGTATTTCCTGGCATGGCGTTTCATAGTTCGCGGCTTAGCATGACGCTGAGGATTAGTTGCTATCAGTACCGGGCCAGGGCATTCGATATCAAAAGATTTCAACATAAAGTCGAAGAACTTTAAAGATAGAGGATTTAGATTAAAAAAAGAGAGCCTAAAACGAGTGTGGTCAACACTTAGCGATTCAACGGGATGGAGATAGCTGCTATAGGATAAAAGGATGACCATACATTTAGGAGCAAACTCAAGCAGACCAAAAAATGTAGCGACACCAAGGCCAAATTCATTGATAATTATTGCATGCAGAATCTGAGAGATATGCTAGTGGATAAATGAGGTTTTCCTTAGGGGTTTCCTTCATGCGAGAAGACAATTGCAAATAAAGACAACCATAGCCAGGTTGTGCGGATAATCGGGTCAAGAAAACAAAAGAAAATACATGATAAGGAAACTCAAAATTGGTAGATTCAAAGAACAGCAAAGATCCTGAAGGAAGTCATGGTGCCCTTCTTATTCCTAAAGAGAACGTTCCAGAACAGAAGCATGCAACCAAATATTCTTACCAAAAAAAAGACTAAACTACAGCTAACTTAAGTGAAACAAATTGAAAAAACAAATATAAGATGAATAATTTACCTCAAATGTAGTGGATTTGATGCCCAAGTGTCTTCTTTCCACCGTTGTTCTCTCCTCTTTTCATTGCTGCTCTTCAACACAAGTTTGCAAATTTTTTTGATAAGATGAAAAACAGGTTTTGAATGGACCCGAAAGCATCAGGTTTTGAAGGGAACAAAAACCCAAACAAGGGTGGACAAGCTGCCTAAAGAGAAAACAATAAAGCCCAGCAGCAAAACAAAGACAAACTAGCAACTAAAAACAACTGACCAATCACAGAACCAAGATACTATATGGATCTTGAACCCATTGGTTTTGACGGGACCAACAATCCAATACAACCAGGTTTTGGCAAGGACCTTAAAGCCAAGAGAAAAACCTGCAACAACCAGGAAATAGCATACCAGTCACTCTGGAAGATTAGTCTCTCCATGCCATTGGCAAAAACAACTAAGTTATAGGTCTGCAGAAGCGGAGCCCCAAAAGTAGAGCACATCTTGCCCAACAACATATCCTCTCCACCTCTATAGGAGAGATCATCACAAGAACTCGAGGCTCCAAGTGTTTCCATAAAAACCAATTGCTCTCTCCACCTCTATAGGAGACAAGACTAAGCTCGTCCAACCCACCACAGCCACAACACCCCAACACACCAACATTCCACCTCAATAGAAATGGGATCCCCCTCAATGGGAAAAGCAGGAGACCTTCAACCGTAGAATACACCTCAGACCTAGAGGGAGAGGACTCCACCTCCAAAGGAGAGGTCTTCACCTCAAAAGAAGACCTAGTATTCAGAGAGAAGGAAGAGACTGCAATGAGAAGGAGGACCTTAGCAAGCAACAACATTTGGGTCTTCAAAATAATCTCTGAAAACCACCTAGCCCTCAACACCTTCAGCACAGAACAAAGCTGATACAGCACCAAATCCATACCCACAGAAGGGTCCAACCAAAGTCCCATCCCCCAAACATCATCAAAAACCAACAAGGCACACGAGGGAAAAACCTTGAACAAGGGATGAAGAAAGACACCTGCTCTCATCAAGAAAAACCCCTGATAACACCAGCGCAGGCCCACACAAAACCTCGCGAAGCACAGGGAAGAAAACAACCTCATTTGAGCAGCACAACCGCTCCATCTTTGGGGCCAACAACCCAAAATAGGCTCCAAACCAAGATAATAGGCATTAAAATCCATTTTTCATTTGGAAACCACAATCGTGATGGAAAAACCCCCAAAAGATAGCCCCCAAACAGAGAACACATAGACACAACGAGCAACCCAGAGGAAGTGAGAAGAAGAAAAGGCCAACAAACAAAGCCCCCAAGCCATCCTACTACACCGAGTAGAACCAGAAATAAGCCTCTTCTTCAACCTAGAAACCCCAAGGACACCCAAGCACCCACACACTCCCTGCAGGGAACAACACAACGGAAGGGGCAAATGCACAACACCAGAAAACACAAAGGACCACATACTAGACCGCCAACATCCAACATTAACCACAACAGCACCAAAAGCATTAACGCCAAGGGAGAAGCCAAAACCCGGTAGAGGGAAACAAAAGGCCCCTCCAACTACTGTATCTCCCGCCTCAGAGAAACCCCCAACCTCTTCTGAGGCCCTCTCAACACTACACCCACCAGATCCGCCTCTATCCCTTCTTGGCTCCAAAGCAGATGACTCCCGCACAGCAATCCAAAGGAGCACGAGCCTTCGCACAGGCCTTCCACTGCCGCTGATGGTCCCAAACAGTCGCTTCCCCCCGCCATCGTCGTCCTTCGAATCGGATTCCTCCTCTCTCGCCTCTGCAGATTTCAAACTACCCCTATCGCGCCTACTCCCGCTCGTTCACAACATTGTGTTTAATTCCACAAGTTTGCAAATGTTAAATGGAAATAGTTTTCCTCTTTTTGGTTGTTTTGAGGGGTGAATTAGGTTTAGATGTTATTTAAAGGGGTGGGGGTCCCTGAGGGCCCAACTATCTCTTTTTTGTAGTTAAAAATGTGTTTTTTTTAAACTGAAGTGAGATAGTGCTAGGCCGTAGGGGACAACTAGTCATCTCAGGCACAGTTGGGGGATGTCCTATGCACAAAACAAGGCATTTCAAAAACATTTCCTTTTTTTTGAAAGGGGATTGGGGGACATTTCCTAGGCATCTTTGTGTCCCCAAAATCTCTCTTATAGGGTACATGGGTACTCAAGCAAAGGATGCATCCTTGGGGAGCATTGGTTTGAACCTTTTTGGTAGAGGTTGCTCCCCATTTCGTGGTAGACTCCTCTCTTTTCCACTCCAACATCATGTTGGAGGTTCGCTAACAATTCTTCCTTTAACAACAAATCTTGTTGCGATTCCTCTAGGATACCAATGAATAATTATTTTTGGTTAGTCCATGGAACTTGCAACTCTTCTCTCTTCTTTCAAGTGTTGCACCGCCATTATTAGTGCTCTATTCTCCTCGTGTACTTGAATATGAAAAGCTTCGAGCTCCTCAAACTTTCTATTTAATGATTTTGTCAAGACTGTTCTATACAACCACAAATTCATACAATACTTTGTTAAAGAACTCTGTAAATATTCTTCTTATGCACACAAACCTGTGTTTTAATATCTATTAAAAACAAATTTGTGGAATTCAAAACTTTTTTAGTTTCCACCCTTGCTTCAACTACTTGAATTTACTCAAATAGTGGTTTTAACGTATTCAAAGCAGTCAAAGTGTCCATGGAATGTAAACGGAAGGAAACAAACAACATAGCACAAGGATTTTTATTCCCCAAATCCTCAAGTGGCGAAAGCCAACTTGAGATGGTAGTTGGTCCCTAATGTTGCCATAAAAATATTTACAAGGGTTAAAGATTAGTTCCAACTAAGAAAAACCGGTTACTCTACAAACATCACCAATCAACTCCTCCATTCTAGCATACTCTATTGCATCAACTGAGTGTTACATCATATTTATAATGTTAAAAGTATCTTTTTATGTGCCAAAAGATTTCCAAGAGTCTCAAAACTAAAGAGACATCATTTCCTTTGTTGTAACTTTGCTAATATGACTTCTCATGGAAAAACTGCCACATTATGTGTTTGATATTAACAAAAATAGTGCATTCTATAGGTGCCAAAAATGAAACCATCCCTTGACAAAAATAAATTCTTTGTTTGTACAAAACTGCCCATTTAAGAAGACTAGTGGTTTCAAAACTGTCATTCGATAGTTATGAAACTGCCCTTTTACCATTCACAAAATCCAATAGCTTGTGGAGGCCATAACTTTTGCATACAACTTGAAATAAGGTGTTGTCTTTTTGAAAGTGCATACATTTTTGAGAGATTTGCATGCATTTTTAAAATGAACTTTTGATTAAGCATAACCCATGTTTCGCCTTGTCGAAGTTGATAGTGTTTTTTTCAACTTGTATTTCTTTTATTGGTCTTTGGCATTTCTTGTTGTATATGGAACATTTTGATGAATTTCTTGGGCCCTTGCTGATTAAATAGACTTTTTTTCTGGAAAATGAAGTAAATTAGAGCAGTCTCCTACATAGATATTATTGAAGTAAGTTTGATCACTTTGTTTAATGATAATATGTCTTTATGATTTATAAATGATAACTCTAGCATAAGGCCTATTATGAGAACTTATGAATTCACTTATCATTCATCCTTGATTGAATATATTAGTAGTGTTGATATTTCACCCTTTTCTTTATAATTATATCATGGGATGTGCACAAGTTGAAATAACTATTGTGGTATTGTCATTTCAGAATCCATTTTGAAAACTACAAGCTTATAGATGAAGCCTGCTAGCCGAGAATAATTGAATTAAATGATGACTTGTGCAGGTCTCTACTACTATTATAGGCCTACAAATAAATTAGGTGGAACCCACATATAAACTTTAGTTGCCTTCAATTACATAAAGAACATTGTCAACATTGGGTATTGCATTTACTAAAAGTTGTGATGGAGTCCATTACTATAGTTTTTATTGCCTCATGCATTTATTGCTTTTTTATATCTTTTATGGGTGTAAGTAATTCTTTTTATTGCATTGAAAGGTAAATGGAATTGTTTTTATGAGTATCAAATATTCATTCATAATATAAAACTTTGATATTTGCATTGTAAAGTTTTTAAATATTAAACTAACATAGAGTATGTTCATATATTCCAGACTTTGAAGGTGTTCATGCCTTTTTCAATAAATTTGATTAGAACATCTAACATCTACAAGAAAATAAAATCCATTTGCTTTGACTCATTTTATATTGGATTGTTATTATATGATGAAGGTTGAGATTGTTTTATTTGGAAATTTGATTAACAAATGTCTTAGAAGATTCTTCATTTTTCTTTGAATTGTATATAGTCGTTAATATTTTATTACTTATTAGTTAAGTGTTAAGTTGGTTTTGGTATGAGATCGAGTAGGGTATGGGGGTTTGATATATTGGAACGATAGTCTTTTTTCTTAGGTATGATATGTTTGGGTATGACTATATATATATATATGCAGAAAATTTAAAAATATATAGAATTGTAAATACATTTGATAGTATAATACTTCATCATTAATCAATGATAATAATAAAGATAAATGTCAATTGATAGTTCAAATTTTAAATATTATTCATATACCGTATATGTCTAGGATGATCCAATGAACATCATTACAATTACAAAATTTGAAATATATATAATAAAAAACTTGTATAATTGTCTTCAATCTTCATCAAAAAGATCTAAATCATGGTCATCATTTGGTTCAACAACATTTGAACCACAAGCAAATGGAGTGCCACTCCCACTAGGTACATCATGTGTAAAGAGCATCGTCAAAATCGATATTAACTCTAGCAAACTCTACAATAGATGCATCTTAGTTGGTATACACAAGGGCTATATTTTAATTCTTTGTTTCCCTTTCTTTGTAGTCATCTTGTGTATGTGATAGGAGATACAAGTTGCAATGAATATAAATCAAAGTCTTATTTTTTTGCAGCCAACCAATTATGCTTCACTGAGTGGATAAAGGAGCATGTACTCCAATTCCATTCAGTCGAAGAACTTGCAAGTTATTGAAATTGGAGAGAAAACCAACACAACTTAAAAATAAAAAATGCAAAAGAAATTAAAAATGGTAAGTACTAAAGTTTATGAATGTTAAAAAATAAAAAATGTTTATTTGTGATAGAATCTTGATTGCAAAAGGTTGGAGGAAAAAATAATCTTGCTCGTGGAGGTACCACCATATATGAACATCTTCTTTGTATTGATCTTCAAGAGCACAAATACTATGATCTTGTCTTGAGATGAACTTGCCAAACTCTTTCTTAACATTATCCAACACTTTTGGATTTTGAGAAGATTTTTCAGAATACCAACTTATACCCATTAGCAACTTCATTATCTCTATTTGGTGTAATTCTCCTTGGCAGAAAAAGTATATGTGCTATAGTATTTAGCGGATAATGCATATACAAGGAGATGCAATGGTATGTTCATCTTGTTTCAATAGTGATGAATGAGTTTTTCTACACTTCAAGAAAATATTTCTTCGGGCTCATTATTTTTTCTATCATGGAGTCAATGCTATCATATATTTTCCACAAACATGGTCGATTTGTATCAATTGATCATACTCATGATATGGTGCAGGAGCACCCAAGCAGATGAAGTTTGCTTCAAGAGGTCAAAATGTCAAGTAGTGGTGATAGGGTCTTTTTAACATTAGAGGAGGTCTATTAGTATTAAATAAGGTCTATTGAGACCATTCATTATGTAATTGAGTTTGTTTTGAGTCATTTGTATTTAGGAGTCAAAAGTTAAAAAAAAGATGTAATTGCTTGTCAAGGCAAAAAACTGTAAAATTGCAACTTATTAGGAATATAAAGGGACATAAGAATTTGAGGGGAAGTTATGAACGTTTTGTTGGGTAATTTTGGAGGGAACGAGTATTTAAAGCCTCT
>VDFB02007458.1:0-24031 GCA_007258455.2 Sequoia sempervirens | reverse complement strand
TCCACGCCAAAATACACCCACATCGCAAATCCAACCACAATGCCAAAACACTCATCACACAACATACCGACCCATTAATCCCACCATCAATAACCTCAATGACCAAAGAGGACCACCCCAATGCAAAACTTATCCAAAATGTAAATACACCATTTTGGGGGAACCATTGGAGGACATAATGAAAAAGTTGATTGCCAAAAAACTCATCCAGCCTCCTACATTCAAAAATTACCAAGAACCCGATGTCAAACCCCCTTGGTACAACGAGAATCAACTTTGCAAATTTCACAAACTAAAAGGTCACACCACAAACAATTGCATGAGACTCAAAAACATCATCCAAGATCTCATTGACCAGAGAATCATAAACATGGAACAACCTATGGGAAATTAGGACCTTAAAATCTACACGAATCCGATGTCGAATCATGGAAACAAAGGAAATAGAGGTGATAAAGGGAAATGCAATGTAAATCATTTCTATGAATTTTTCATTGCCTCGCTAAATGAAGATTGCATGGTCATCACTATCAAGGGCGCCCATGTCAAAGATTGTGGAGTCACCACAAGAGGCGGAAAAGTCACCATTGCAGGATCATCCCAACCAAATAGAGTCCCTACATCAAGAGTCATCTTGTATAGCTACAATGTTGTAGACCAACTCAAAAGAATGCCAACACACATCTCCATCATGGAGTTGTTAAAAATCTCATTAGCGCATAAAAAGATTCTTGAGGAAGCATTAGCCTCATCCACTGTCCCTATAGATCTTAATGCGGAGCAATTCCAAGCTATGGTCGCAAATATCATAACACCTAATCTCCTTACATTTTCTGACCAAGATTTCCCCGCCCAACCATCTCACAACTGCACACTTCACTTGGAATCCATTATAAACAAAAGCAAAATCAAAAGGGTCTTGGTGTATGGAGGTGCAGGTTTCAACATCTGTTCTCTTAGCCTCATCAAACAGTTGAAAATATCAGAAGATTCCATCAAAAAAGGCAAGGGCATCACAATCAGAGAATATGATGACCAAGAAAGAGTGTCTCAGGGCACAGTTAAGCTCCCTATCCAATTAGGGCCAACACTCATGGAAACCACATGTTAGGTCTTGGACCTCGAATTGCCATATAATATCCTCCTAGGATGCCCATGGATTCATGCAATGAAATCCATAGCATTAACCTTCCACCAATGTGTGAAATTCACACATAATGGACAAGAGGTTACCATCCATGGAGATCTTGTTCCATTTTCATATTGCAAGAATCTTGAGGCCAAGTATTACAAAATCCCCCAAGTACCAAAGAATGATGAAGGCCCATCCACATCATAGATCGATCTCGCCACCCTCATATCCACTTCTGAGACAGAGACACCCACCATCCCCGCCATTCCCACCATCTCTAACATCAAGCTCATTATCCAGGATGGTTGTGGAAGCTATAGGATCCCTAATAATGTTTTTGTGATAGGAGAGTTACCTCAATCTCCTAGATCACAGGGACATCCACAAGAAAACCAAGCTTCTTCATCACAAACATATACTGAAGATTATCTTGAATTCACAAGATGGGGAGACCTTGGCCATGAGGTTATTGAAATAGATCCATCTCACATGTTATATCGATATGAGAGGCCAACACCTGAATTACCAATGAATGAAAGAAGCAGGGGCCTACAAATGGTGCTTGCAATGGGCTATGAAAGAAACCAAAGACTGGGACAAAATGACAATGGGATCATAATACCTATCATACCAGAGACACGACCCATAACAAATCTTGGTCTTGGATGTACCCCTCCAAGAATAACCATACATGGCTGAAATACTCCGGTTAGAGCAGTTAATGTCTCTCCTCAGCCAGTACTAATACAAGTACACTCACCAATAGTCACAGGTAGAGACACACATAATTTCATAACTGATCCCTATATTAGTAGCGATGACGAAGATCCCATATCTAATCTACCTAGGTTATTCAAAGATACCAGCTTGTGTATGATTAGCACCCTCTCCTTCGAAACTGTTCATCTGAATCATGAGATCCATTTAGTCTACCCCCAACTAATCAATTACGACCAACGAGGACCACCAGTTCTCGATACATTCAAAAATGATGAAGTGCTCTCAGAATTCATGGGATTGAGGGATAACATTCTAGATGGAGACCATAAGGCGGGGTTTATAATGGAGTCAGACACACAAGCTTATTACGGGGAAATGATTGAATCTTTCAATTGTAAAATTGAGAAACTAAGAATCATATCCAATTCCTTGAGTGAAAACCACACTGTGGCACTCTTCAACAACAAAATAGTAAAAAGAAAGGACATATCCAACAGTGAAAACCTCTTTGAGGTGCCCCAAGATGAAGGATTCATTCTTCCCTTAAGAGCTATTCATCAGGAGAAGTCAGCAGTCCTGGCCGAAAAGTGCAATCCTGTCAACCTAGGCACAGAGGAGATCCCACATATCACATTCTATGCGGAATCATTATTATCAGAAGAACAAGAACTCCTAACAACATTCTTAAAAGAAAGGCAAATAAACTTGGCATGGAGTTATGCCGATATGCCAGGGCTAGATCCAGAAATCATAGTCCACCATTTAGCAGTATATCCAGAAGCAAAACTGGTCAAACAAAAGCTTCGAAAGATACATCCTCAAATTTTTTTGTTAGTCAAAATGGAGCTCAAAAATTTGTTAGATGCAGGATTTATCCAACCAATTGATTATCCAAAATGGGTGTCTAATTTGGTACCCATTTCAAAGCCTGATGAAGCCATCAAAATCTATACAAATTTCAAAGATTTGGACAAAGCATGTCCCAAGGATGATTTCCCGCTCCCCAACATTGACATGATAGTAGATATGACGGCAGGGCATGAGATGCTATCACTAATGGACGGATTTTTAGGATACAACCAAATCATGATAGCAAAAGAAGATCAACACAAGATGGCTTTCACTTTTCCATGGGGGACCTACTGCTAGAACATGATGCCATTTGGCCTAAAGAACGTAGGTGCAACCTATCAAAGGGCCATGACACTAATATTCCATGATATGATTCACAAGACGGTGGAGGACTATGTTGACGATATCCTAGCAAAATCCAGAAAAAGAAAAGATCATATAGCAACCCTAAGTGCTATCTTTGACAGACTGGAGGAATACAAAGTCAGACTGAATCCCAAGAAGTGTGTCTTCGTCGTACAATCAGGTAAACTGCTAGGATACATAGTCTCCATGAGGGGTATCGAGGTGGATCTGGCAAAAGTAAAAGCAATACTTGAGATGGAAGCACCAAATACATTAAAACAACTGAGAAGCCTCCAAGGCTGACTTCAATCCATCTGACGATTCATAGCACAACTGGCAGACAAGCATAATCCATATTCTCACCTACTCCACAAGGGGGTAGCATACAATTGGGATGCAAAATGCGAAGAGGAATTTAACAAAATCAAGGAATATCTACTAACACCTCTAGTGTTAATGCTACCTATCCCAAAGAAGCCATTGATCTTATATGTGTCTACAACAGCAGCAGCCCTTGGAGCTCTTCTTGCTCAACATGATGAAAATGAAACAAAGAGGGCTATCTACTATATTAGCAAAAAAATGGTTGGTCATTAACTAAATTACTCATTTATCGAGAAAGCTTGCCTCACAGTAGTGTTTGCATCCCAAAAATTCAAACATTATATGCTAGCACACAAGATAAAGCTCATCGCGAAAATTGATCCCCTCAAGTATCTCTTATCCAAGCTAATGCTCACGGGCAGAATGGAAAAATGGGTGATGATATTATCAGAGTATGACATCAAGCATGTAGAGTGGAAAGCCATCAAGGGATAGGTTATTGCAGATCAACTAGCAAAAGCACCTATGTATTCTGAGAAAACTCTTGTCTCAGAATTCCCACATGAATCCATCTTTAACCTCAATGTAACTAACCATTGGAAACTATACTTCGATGGTTCATATACACAACATGGATCAAGAGCTGGTGTCTTCTTCATCACTCCATGAGGGGATTGCATACCAAAGTCATACAAATTGGCATTTCCTTGCACTAACAACATCACAGAATACGAGGCTTTGACTATAGGCCTCAGGATAGCAGTGCAATGGAACATCATAGCTCTCAAGGTGTATGGAGACTCTCAGTTGATCACAAATCAGGTTAATAATGAATATCATACTAAGGATGACAAGCTAACTCCATACAAGAAATTGGTGGAGGCTCTAAAGGAACCCTTCATTGACATAACATTTGAGCAGATTCCAAGAACCAATAACAGAGTAGCTAATGCCATGGCTACAATTGGGTCTCTATTAGACATCCCTCATAACATACCAAAATATGAATTTTTGATTGAGTAGCTTCTCATTCCCATATTTGAGGTACTGTAATCAGAATATGTGTGTGAAATCATTGGTCCTGGCGATCCTTGGTATCATGACATCTATACATATCTTCGAATAGGAGTCATATTCGTTGACCTCCCATCAAACCTAAAATGAACCTTTATAAAAAAGGCATCCAAATTTGTCATCCTAGGTGATACATTATACTGTAGAAGCATAGAAGGTACCTTACTACGCTATATAAATTATGAGGAGGCATTAACTGCTCTAACTGAGGTTCATAACGGTATCTATGGCTCACACTCGAGTGGAATGACCATCACCAAGAAACTACTGAGGCTGGGGTATTACTGGCCCACAATGGAAAGAGAAGTGCATGATCATGCTAAAAGGTCTTTACAATGTCAGTAGCTTGGGGACCTCATCCATGCTCCAACTCAAGAGCTTCACCCGATCATCACACCATGGCCCTTCTCACAATGGGGACTCGATCTCATTGGGAAAATCTCACCAACCTCATCCAATGGCCACAAATTCATTATAACTACAACTAAGTACTTCACAAAGTGGGTGGAAGCCATACCCATGACATATATCACTAGGAAGAAAATCTCAAAATTTATCCTAAACTATCTCATTTGTCATTATGGTGTCCCACAAGCCATTATCTTAGATAATGGGACACCA
Source organism: Sequoia sempervirens (assembly GCA_007258455.2). Taxonomy (NCBI): domain Eukaryota; kingdom Viridiplantae; phylum Streptophyta; class Pinopsida; order Cupressales; family Cupressaceae; genus Sequoia; species Sequoia sempervirens. Next base: position 18,963 of record VDFB02007458.1, on the reverse strand, counting down.
TTCAAGAACCAGGAGGTTCACAATTTGTGCGAGAAATTCAAAATCTAGCATCGCTTCTCCACCCTGTACTATCCCCAAGGCAATGGCCAAGCAGAAGCCACAAACAAAACCATCCTCAAAATCCTCAAGAAAATAGTCAATGATGCAGGTCATGACTAGCACTTGCAGCTTAATTCTGCCCTCTAGGCTTATCGAACAGGCATCCACACACCCACTGGTGCCACCCCTTTCTCCTTGGTCTATGGATCAGAAGCCATACTCCCCATTGAGATCGAGCTCCCTTCCCTTAGGATATCATTACAAATCTTCATCACTGATGAGGACTATCGAGTATCAAGATTAAACGAGCTGGAGCTACTGGATGAGAGATGCATAGATGCTTTGAATCATCTACAAGTCTACCAAAATAGACTCAAACAAAGCTACAACAAGAAGATCAGAAGTAGGACTTTCCAAGTCAGAGAGTTGGTCTTAAAATAAAATCAGAAGAATGTCCCGAATCCCAATAGCAAAGGCAAGTTTGAACCCAATTGGTTAGGGCCTTTCATCGTCACATCAAGCTATAAATCAAGGGCATATCAGCTATCAACACCTGAAGGAGAACCTCTATAGGAGCCCATGAATAGCTCCCATCTCAAAAAGTTTTATGCCTAATTCTTTCAAGGTATAGAACCAAAAAATATAAAAAAATTAGAAAAAGTCTTGAAAAAATGGTTACTTCAGCGAAAACCTGGCAAACAGGCGTCTTGGTGACAACAAAAAAAATCAAAAAAGCAAAAAATCAAAAAATCAAAAAAAGGATCAAAAAAATCATCCTATAGTGAAAACCACTTTGGTGGCACTTTGGGCAAGTACCTTGGTGAAAACCTGGCAAATAGGCGCCTTGTGTAAATAAGCACTTTCCATCCACCAGGATCTTTATGGCTTGATTTGCATCATCCCTCCATTTCACTTCCATCATCCATTGCATTTAGGTTGGCATCCATCACACATCCATTCGCATTTGCACCATAGCTTGGTCCTACGTTCGTATCATGATCCATCCTAGTACTACTCAGCCCATTCTCAAGGTCAATTTGTCCTGCCTTTATCAGAGTAGTCTATTGCATCATGCTAGGGGCACGTTCTATTTGGATCAGATTCGTGTATGATCTTAAAGTCCTTAAAATTAGAAAATCCAAAAACATTCAAAATATATCAAAATCCAAAAATAGGTCAAAAATTCATTAAAAAAAAAGCCAAAAATAAGGTCGTCTTGTCGAACTACATCGTTTCTGAGCTTGAACGTAGGCAAGGTTGATCTTTTATCATCCCCTGAGACATTTAGGTCAGTCCTTTAGGAGTCTGTGATAACAAACTGGCATCTCATCATGTATATCATCATTTGTAAATCGGTCGAGTCGTCAGTCAAACTACGTGGTCTCTGTGTGTATAACGTAGGCAAGGCTTGTCTTTTGACTAGCCCTCGAGGCCCCTAGGATAGGTCTTTAGGTTAGTCTCTTGGTAAAAATCTCAAAAAATCCCAAAACATTTGAAAAATTCAAAAAATCAAAAAAATTGTAAAATCTCAAAAAACATCCAAATATTTGAAAAAATCCATCTACCTCATCTTGCTTGCACCCACAATAAACACCACTGACAATAAATTGATCATCATCCTCAACCTTTGGTGAAACAATTGGAAACAACTCTAGCAGTTTGAAAGTAGAGCTCAAAACGTCAAGTCTAAAATCTAAGTTAGTATGTAAGCAAGCTGGTTATCTCTTCATATTGGTAACACCTCATCTAAATTGGTCCCATATCAATCATCCCTTATAAATGAAATGACGTGCCGTCATCCACTAACATGTCCTAGGATGAATCCTTCCTACAATGGGCATTATCTTTTGGCAATAAGTTTCGTTCATCATCCTTAGAAAACACATCCTCTTTCCGTTAGCGGTATTGAAGAGCATCAATCTATTTGTTTACTTGGTCTTTATCTTTTAACTTATCTTATTTTTCACTCATTCCAAGGATGTCTCGATTATATCCCAAAACAGAGGATTTAGAGAAGTAGGAATGGGGCAATGATCATTATCTTTTGTCTGATGTGCTTGTTGGACGCTCTTGTAATATAACCTCGGCAAATACTTTCTTTTTTAGGTATGCATGGAAGAGGTCTAGGGCAACTTGTTGACAACTACAAGGATAGGTTTACCTTTCTATGTTTTGGTCTGAGGTGTTTGAAACTTCAAAAGTACATCCTAGCAAGGTTTTCGTATGTCAAGTGTGAACAAGAATACTCCTATCTAATTGTCGAGTCAAAGTCCATCACACTAAGTACCATGCCATCCTGGTTTTCTATACCTTGATGCATCATACCACGTGTGTTATCAAACATAAGAAAATTTGGCCCTTTGAAAATCCCAATTCCTTGGCAAGTAATAATCATCATCGTCATCATCATCATCATCATCATCGTCTACATTTGTGTTATCATGTGTCTTGTTGAAATGATTTCTTACTAACCTCGCTAACCAGGTACTATGATAGTTGATCATCATCACCATCATCACCATCGATCATGCATCCACAAATCATTAGCATATTACATAAAGCACATCATATAGACATCATTAGCACATTGCATTACATATCATATATGAAACATCACATTCTCATCATCATATAAAAAGGTGCATCCATATCATCGCATTTCACCCATTACATTGTATCTCATAGCATTATATTAATCATTGCATAAACATTGCATATGCACTTCATAACCATTTCACACTACCATCTAAATCATCACATAGCATTTACATAATCATTTCATAATCATTTATTGCACAATCATAAACAAATAGGCAGATAAGCATTTAATTCATTACACATTGCATCACATACATCATTTAGGATAATAACATTTGTTATTCTAAAACATCTCATAAAACCATTTGCATCATATTACATTCATAAATCTTCTCATAATTAAGTATTATTATGCACATTATTGCACATCATGGAATCGCATACATCATTAGAAATAAATGCATCCATAGGAACATCACTGTAAAGCATATAGAAATAAACCATCCATGCATAAAAAAAAGTACACAGTACATCTCATCAAAATCAACTCATATATCATATCATCAACGTCACTGTCATAGTACAAAAGAATAAAATAATCAGATCACTGTATATGTATGTCAATTGGTACAAAATTCCCATCAGGCTATCAAAAAAAAGCCCATAAGACACAAAAAATGAATCATAACATCTTGATCATGGTCAATCTCCATGAATGCTGCCCTTGCCCTTGTCACCGTGACCCTCTGGTGGTCTCTGATTGGCCCACTCTGAGTACTCTAGGACCCATGTTGCTCTGGGTACATGGTCATGGTAGGCTCAGCAGTAGTACTCTGCCTTTCGAATGACCTCCCTATAAGATCGTACCGGCACTATACCCTGGGAGGAGGCTAAGGCTATCATACTCTCAATCTACTGCCTGTGGCCTAGCTTTGTCGCTGCCTATAGCTCTGTAGCATGTCTCTGCTACATAGCCTGATCCCTCTCTACTCTAAGCTGATCTCTCTCAGCCCGTGCTTGGTCCCTCTCGACCATCACTACCTGTACCTATGCTTGTAACTGCAAAATTAGGGCATCTCGCCCATCTGTCTGCCCTGTTGGCTATACTCGTGGCTGCACATGAACCTGGCCCTCACCCTCAGCTCGTGGTGGTGGGACTGGCAGATCCTGTTGCTAGTCCTGCATGGGGACATCTTCCTAACCTGGAGGGATTGGGGGCATCAATGGTGGGTCCTATCGAATCGCGACCCTGGGACCTTGTTCTCGTCCTCTCCCCCTACCTCTGACCCTATGTGTCTCTAGATCCTCACCTGGAATAGTCAACCAAAGAGGAGGCCTGAACCAGTCTTTGTAGGCCTGTGTTGTGCCCAGATCTACCAAACCCTGATCATAAGCCCAAGGCTGGGCCACCAAGTTTCGAAAGCTGTCAACCACCTCTGCTATAGGAATACTAGGGCCCCATGACACTTGTTTCATGCTACGTGCAAAGACGGCCATGTAACCATCATCTAGCCGATTCTGCGGCTCCCCAAACTGACACTACACACGCCCTGGCAGGTATCGCTCGATCATCGTATGCTCTTGGCCTTGCATGTATTTGTCCTACCGGTAGTAGAAGAGCTGGTCTGCATCATTAGCCCATCCAAGCTGACCGAGGGATGGTCTCCAAGTGAACACAAGCATCTCATCTATGACTTGCCTCTAGTAGGGGATCCCGTGCTCTCCAGTGTGTGTGAAGGACACACCCCCTCTGCATCATGCCACCAGGGCATCCTCTACCCCCATTGGAACTGGAACCACTTGTGGACGTAGCACAAAAATGTACTCCCATGCCCAGACATGCAAAAGTGTCACGCCAGCTCCTAGTGCTCTACCGTCCAAGTAAGCATACTCATGGAGATCTCTGTAAAGTGAAGCCAAAAGTACAGGCCAACACGCAAACCGAACTGGCCTGTCCCGAACCATCCTCTCCCAGTAGTATCCCCATCCAGGACTGAAATACTACCCTCGTCTGTCTGGGGCAACCAAACTTGAAATAATCACCACAACGGCCCAGCAGAAGGGAGGTGCTATGACTCTGTACCTCTCTAGCTCAATCTGACCCTCGCAGTAAATGATATCTCGAGTGGCGAGGACTCAGGTACAGTACTTGCGTCCCTCCATGTCGTAGATCACCCGGCGACCATGAATGGGAAATCATAATATCCGCCAGATGTCCTCCAATGTGACGATTGCCTCACCAGTGGGAAGATGAAACAATGACATCTCGCTGTTCCATTGCTCCACCAACGCTGACAACATCCCAAGGTGTGTGCGCATGGGCGCCGTGTACACAATATGCCATAGTCCTGCGACACCCAGCCGATCCTGGTCTCTGTTGCTAAAATCCCGAAGAACACTCGCTAGATCCCGTGACCAGTGCTCCCGAGAATAAAGCTCCCTAGGTCCGTCCTGCATCACCCATGGTCAGCATGTTAAATTTTTTGGAAAATTCCTAACATAACGCCTCAAACTTGTTCCTAGCGGCACGATTTGTGAAGGCGTCACAGTTTGAGTTTCCTCAAACACCGACGCTAGACCTGGAATTTTGTTAAACAGAGCCGCCGTGACGCACTTTAACCCTGAGCATCACAATTTTCTTAAAAAGGGCACCACCACGGCCCACTTTTCCAAATTGACCCATGAGTCCAAGCCGAGCCGAAGCCCTGTGGTGGAGTTTTTAAACTCCATATTGCACCGTTGCAGTGCTAAACAGCACTGCTGTAGCACAAAACGGCAAAAAGTGGTGCACTTTAAACACCGAGCAGCACTATAATAGTGCCACTAGAGGCGAGCTCTCCTTAAAACATGTAATAAATGCGTTAAAATGAAAAAATTAAGCTAAGGTAAGGATCACATATAGGGGCACCGATGCTAGGTGGCTGCTGGTAGGTCCGAACTCAGTCAGAAATGTGCAGAGGAAGCTGTCGTTGTGCCATATTGTCAAGAGGTCAGAGCTCAAATCTTGAGGTTTGCTAGTGGAGGTGTGTGAAAATGACTTGAAAGTGATCCCTCGGGCACCTTTTAAGCCTAAAAATTAGGGTTTTTTGACCCTCTAGGGTTGTCCTACTAGGGTTTTAGACCCATGAACCCATTTTTGTCCGTTTGAGGCTTGTTTTTCATCGTTTTATTGCATTTAGAGACATTTTTAGCCTCCCGGACCCCTTTCAGACTTGTCAGTTACTTTGTCACCTTTTTTTTTTTGCGAGATCACCCAAAAAATTGAAATTTTCATCCGATCTCTCGAGGGGGCATTATAATGGCATGTTTTCTCTCGCCATGTAGCAGTGGGGCAAGTTTTGATACCAATTTTTTTTTGCTTTGATCGAGATCGTTTATTTCTTTGAACCAATGCAATGAGTGTATTGCTTCAAAGAGGGGCAAAATGTAGACATCGAAAATATACTGATTGACATCATGCATCTGATCCTGACTTACTAACATCGTTTCTTCCTAAATCATCCCTCGGTCTAACCATTTAATCAAATCCTCCTATCTGATTAAATTCATCAATATCCTCTCTTGATTAAATAAATCATTTTATCTAATCAATTCATCTCTCTTGTTAATTAAATCAATCCAACTAATCTAATTATCCCTATTTAATTAAATAATCAATTTATTTGATTAAATCTCTAAAGTCTATCCATTAAATTAAATAAATTTAAACCTTATTTGATTTAATCTAATACCATCCCTTTTGATTAAATAAATCAAAATATTTATTTAATTAGCCTCTTATCATATTCCTCTCTTATCCGATTTAAATAAATCCATAAATTTGAGTCAAATAAGTCACATCATCTAATCTCCTGTTAAATTAATTAAACCCTTGATTAATTTAACCTCATCTCATGTCACATCCTCTAGATAATGCAAGTTGCACATGAAAATAGATTTAATTCATTTATTAAATCTTTATTTTCCTCATATGGCATCTTTTGGAATATTCTCTCAATTTGAATTCAAAAATTCCAAGTCAACATGTACATCTAACAAGGCATTTAAAACCTCTTACATGTCCTTTTCCTTGAGCCAAGTGGCATTTATTGCATTTTCCCCTTCCCTCTTACATGTCATTTCAACAAATTTGAATTTCAAATATTGGCATTTATTGGCACAAACCCCAAATCTTGCACAACCATCATCCATTCATAGCTTGACAAGTGGCACCATATCATTGGATGAATGTTAGTCCCACATTGCTCAAATTTGGGCATTCATCCATCTTGAAATCTTATAAATGAAGAGCTCATCTCCTCATTTCATCATCCACAATCCAAGTAAAGTTACCATGCTAAAATACTTAGCCATTCTCATCCATCATTTGAATTCTAACTAGGCTTTTTGCAGATTTGGCTTGGAGTTCTCATCTTTTCATCAAAAGTGGATCAACAATCTCTTCAACATCCAAATTTTGCATCATAAGAATTGGGAAAGGGCCAATTTTCACATCAAATTGGCACCAATTCCCCCATGGGATCAAGTGTTTGCTATTTAAATTAGGATTTAATCTAGTTTTTATCATTTCATTGTGTTCTTGCTTATTTTCTTTCCTATTTTGAGTTTGCAAATGGATTTCATGGGGAATCCTTCTTTTAGCTTGCAAATCCTTGTCTAACTTGTTTATTCATGTTGTTTTGCAGGTACTAGGAAAAGGGTTCGCACATCTTTAGACTTCATCATCAAGGGTTTGGTGAGTTTATGACATTTGCATGTTATTTATTCATCATTCTCTTCTTCTTTCATTTCATTATCAAGGGTTTGATTACCAAAGTGGGGTTTGACCAAGGAAAACCCCTATATTCTAACCTTTAACCCTTGTTCCCCTCTTTGCATGGGTGTTTACAGGTCTTGTAGGAAAATTTCTCAAAGAGAAAGGTGTCAAAAAGGTGTTGTAAAGTAATCTAAGTCTTCAAAATCAACATAACCTTATTTGGAGCTTAGAGATCACTTTCCTATCATATTTTCCATATTTAGATCTGGCAAGCTATTAGGTAGAAAAGTGCAAACTACGACCCACAGATTTGACCTTTGACTTTTCATAACTCTATAGGTGGACTAATTCGCCATCTTTGGCGAATGAGTCCCACTTTCAGGCCTAAAAAATATTTTTATGAAGTTTTGTGTTCCTGGCATCCTGAAACCCATTCCAATAGATTTTACCAAAAACAAGACTAATTCACCATCTATGTTGAATGAGTCCCAATGGGCTTCAATAGTGAATTTGGTAGCATTCCATAACCTTCCTAGATCTACTTTCAATTTCCAGGTGCACCTTGATCAGTTTCATTCAATTTTGTTTTCATTTGTTTATGTTTCTAGTTCATGTTTGCATATAGCACTGTGTTTTCAAACACTTCATATTTCTAAGTTTTGCATACACAATCAATAGTTTTTATCAGTTCTTTATGCAGACATTGAAATTTGGTCTAAGCCCGTGACTTCAATTTCTTCATAATTCGTACCATCATCTGTCATGATTAAATAATGTAAATTATTTAATTATTTTCTAAAGTCCTTTATTCTTCTATTAATTAAATATTCTTTATTTTATTAAGTCATTTTAACATTTATTCTACTATTAATTAAATAACTTTAATTATTTAATTAATTCATATTATCTTTATTCAATCTTGATTATTTAAATAAATATTCTTTATTTTATTACATTGCTAATTAACTTTATCTTCTTTTTGAAATTAAATAAATTCTTATTTAATTTATTATTATCATACCTTCCACTATAATTAAATAAATACTTTAATTATTTAATTATAAATTAATCTTTTATTTAGTCAATTAAATAAATCTTAATTTATTTAGTCAATTAAATAAATCTTAATTTATTTAATTTAATCCTTAAATGTCGAATGTTGAATTAAATAATCATTTAATTCATAAAAAAATATTTTGGACATATTCTTTTATATTTAGATAATTGCTTAAGTTATCTAATTATTCATTTCCACTTGAATCAAGATCTATTTAAATTAGTTAGTCATCTCCTAATTTAATGTATGATTGTATCTGATAAATGAACTCTCTATCTTAACCAGTCAGTTATCTAGTTTTAATTCTTCTGCATGTAGATCCATATTAATTAAATAACTTTATTTGATTAATTAATCTATTTATGCATTCAAACAGATCATTTCCTTTATTCTTTTCATGCAATCATTATTCTTCTAATTTTTAAATACTTTCAACTAAATATTAAATCATTATTTATACTTGATCTCTATAGTTTAGGTTAAAAATTCAGTCATGTCACTACTGAAAATAATCTCAATGCATGTCAAACCTTTTAATCTGAATCATCTGTCTATCTTTTAATCTTAGTCTATCATTCGAAAACCCTATTTTCTATAAAAATGGCTTAATCTTCATCATTGTCTCTCCTCCTAAAATTTGATGACTATTGGAGCACTTGTTTTATAATCTTCGATACTTTGCTATTATCACATCTATCAGGGCTATACTTGCACACATATTGAAAATATGAGGGCAAGAATATTATCACGGCAAAATGGAGAAGGATAATAGAGGTTATTCATGGAACTATATTGATGCTTGGTGAGATCTTTCCATTTGTGCTTTCCTTTATGCTTTTTTGTTTAGCTTTAGTTTACTATATTCAATTTTAAATTTCATGTTATTGCTTTAATCTTTGGGTATGTGCAAAATTGTGATGGGCCAAAAAGTGGTGATATGATGGGTATGTGGCTAATGACTTTTTTTTACCCAAAATTGATGAAACAAAAAGGGTTTTTAAAGGAGATTCTCAACTTTCCACCAATATAAATTATGCTTTACTTTGAATTTAATAAATAATTATTATTTATTTTCTATTTGAATTACAACTAAAGTCTTGATTGATAGATTGATTAAAAAACAACTATAGATTTCAAACGGTATCACATTTTTTGAATCTAAAACATGTGTCACATTCTATGTTTTGCTTACTATTGGATTAAAAAAAAAAGAATTTCATGAAGTTTTGACCAAGTTAAGGTGGTCTGACATACAAGTTTTTATATTTTTTAAAAGTTGTAATAAAAAAATCATAATTAATTATTTACTTGGAAAAAATTATAAAAAAAATATGCATCACATCGATACATGAGTCCTATACTTATATCTATAAATCTTATAAAAAATATTATCAATTTATTGTGGTTAGGGTGGTCAGACAAACATCTAATTCTTAATTTTTTCCCTAAAATTTAAGTACTATTGCATTGAAATTTCAAATTTTCACCAAATAGATTTCTTTTTTAAAACCTAGTAGTTTAGAAACTACATTCAATTTGCTACAAATTCTATTATTACATATTTTGAAATAATATATATAACTTATTCAAATTTTATCATCAAGTTGCCTAACTCTAATTTTTTTGATTTTTTTGCCACTTAATGGTCTGATTTTTCCATGATGATCCTGCACATACCCCTTTCTTTTTTTCATGATGTTACATTGGTGAAACCAATGTGAACACATGCTCTTCAAAAATTCATAGAAGTTTTATTCATTTTTTGTAGGTATCGTATAGTCTGACGCATTTGACACACGAAATGATGCAATTGACATTATGAGCCACATATAACGAATAATACGACACATTTGAATATTCAAAACACATTCATAGCTTTCCATGACACAATTGATTGATGAAACCCATGATGCATCTGTTGCCTAAAGTGACGCATCTGACTGGTAAAGTTTTTGAACCCGAGTTCTAAGAGTAAAGTTTTAATTGTGTTTTATCATTTTACGACTAATTTTTAGTTTGTAGTGTGTGTTTTAAGGAGTTAACATAGTGTTTGTAGGATGTAGCATGGAAGGAAAGTTTTTGAAACCCTTCTTACAGGATGGTTGATGAGAGGCTCAAGGACACTTTCATTTAAATCATTTTATGTTTAAAAGACTTGTTATTTTTGTTAATTGACATGACTAGCAATAGACTATAGACTAATATATTTACTTACTTTGCTTTATGTGTAGCTAAATTAGTGGATATATTTGAAGTAATGGTTTATGTTAAATGCATTACTTTATGATGATATTATTGAGATAAGTATGTAGTTTTAATCTTTTACTGCCATAATTGTTAGCCTTTTCTTAAGGGTTTTATGTAGGGTATTTAGAATGATGATGAAGTTAAACTCCCTGTTTAATCAAGGAAGATAATCATGCCATTGATTCACCCAGCTGGATGATGAATCACTCAATTCCAAATCAGCTTCTTTGTAGTCAATTTGGGAACTTCCACTCCCAGCACTTATCTGGCATATTTCTCCATGTCTATTATGAACCCTGCTTTAGTCTTGTTTCAGTTCTACTTTAGTTTTGTTTTAATCTTTAGTCCGTACTCTTTAAATCCTTGAAGTTAGCACCATGTTATGAATCTAATAAGGATATAGTTATAACTATCCATGTTTCGGTTTTAGATAGGAGTTAGATAAATTTCAATCAAAATTTTGTAATTTGATGGAAATACTTTGTTCTGCATCCCACTTTGATCAATTTGAATGAAAAAAAAAGTTAACTTAATCACTATGCTAAGATATCTTACCTGAGGAAGAGAAGGGCCCGCTCAACCAAAGGGATCGATCTCGTGTTTGTATTTTACTAAGTTATGTTGTTTATGTTCATTAAATATTAAATCTAAAGTGTTAGATGTTAATTCTGGAATGTTAAAGTTGTTGAATCATTTTCAGTTTATTGGATGTTAAATCTGGATAGTTAATTATACTTGAATCAATTTTAAGTTTAGTTCATCATGGTTAGATTAGTTTGTTAGATTCGTTGTAAGGTTTATTGAATTAATCATATATTAGATGTTGTTTGTAAGAATTAAGTTTGTTAATTATTTGTTGAGTTTAATTAAAAGCAATGATGGGAACTTATGGAAAGATGGAATTGAAGTTTGTTGGAAATTTATTCATGGAAATTAGTATTTATGTTTTCTAGATTAATTTTCATTTCCTTGTAGTTCATTTCTATTCTTAAAATAGCATTTAATTTCCAACAATTCTTAAGATAGATTTCTTTTGAAAGAAAAATAGAATTAATTTGGATTTCATATTCTAGATTAAGAATTAAGGTAAATGTTAGTCTTCTCCATGAATCGGTCTCAATCAAGTCCAATAAAGTTAGAAATAAGTTGAAAAAACTTTAATTGAGCAAATAAGATAGAATTAATCCTTAGAAATTAGTCACTAAAGTTTAGCTTCTAAGAGCTCCTGAAAAGCTCCTGAGAGCTCCTGAAGGAGCCAAATTGATACTAGAAGTCATTGTTTATAGTGAAAAACCCCACAAAAATTTGTGACAACCATCCTTATCACATAAAGCTCTGAGACACACCTGGTTCGATAATTAATTGAACTTTCCCATCGACGATCAACGAAGATAAATTCCAAAACTATTGATGAATTTCTTTTGTAGGGCATGTGTCGAAGACTATTTTGAAACAAGAGTGTCTAAGTAGATTAGATAACATTTACTTTAGTGCTTAAAAAGAACTATTTCTACCATGTTCCATGCACTTGCATGCTTTGTGTTACCTGATCAGTGTGTACATACACAAATTGATCCTTTTCTTTTTTAAGAGAGGCTTTCCTGGGGATTTCATCACCTCAGGGTTTTACCTTGAGCATGTTTTCTAGTGGGCTATATTAAAGGGGGGAGAATGAAATTTTTACCCCAAGGAGTGGCTAGCATCATTCTAAACCAAGCTATGAGACCCTTGGCCCGCTGAGACTTAGTGGTGATGAGAGCAAGAGAGACCCTCTCAATCTCAGGCTATTTCAGAAGGGCTCTCTATTCACATACTCCCTTACTAGACACCATGTTTTTTAGAAACCCAAATCCTTCTATTTGCTGGCACAAGAGGTAAGACCTCTGAAGTTGTCTCACATCCATATGGTTCTTAGTAGAGATGAGAAGTATGCCATGGGATTTTCATGGGTATTGAAGCTTGGCTGCCTCAGAGAAGTGAGTGTCGTGGAGGGGAGCTAGTGGGGTCAAGCTTCTTGTCATCCACTTTGAATAAGCATAGCTGGGGAAACCCAAGTGAGAATTCAATGAGATACTGACAAATTCTAGCCTTAGGATTGTACTTTCCTGATTTAATTACTGTTCATGTATGAAATACTATGTTTTCTAAGTGTATTATTTTCCAAAAAATTGATTAGAAATAGTTAGTCAACAACCTACAATTTACAGAAACATTCATCTATTCAACACAAAACTACAATTAACAAATAGATTCACACTTGTTCACTAGAAAAACATATCAATTACTTAGAGTCGCATCTATTTACTAGTTAGTCATATCAGTCAAAATTGAGTCCAATCTATCGTTTACCAGAAATTGAGTCACATATGCTTATCGTTGAGTCGTATCTGCTAGAGTTAGTCACATATACTTACTAGACAATCACATCTGATATCCTGAGTCACATATGTTAATTACATCTATTACTGGAAAACCCACAATTGAAACTTTCTGTGATGCATCTAAATAGGTGAGTTGCATTTGCAGTCTAGAATGATGCATATGCCTTGTCAGAGAACTAAGCTATATTTTACCAATATAGTGTCTGAGTTTGCAAACTGTAACTGATTAGTCCTAAGTCACAACTGATATAGTGAGTCACATCTACTTGATACAAAACTGCATGTGTCTGATACCCAAGACTGAATTTACTAGTAAAACACATCTGACAGTTCAAACCACAACTATTAAATTCTATGACATGTCCGTTATCCTACAACACATTTTCCTAATTACCAGAAAACTAGAATTCACTATCATAGATCAAAATCAAGCAGTCATATCGATATCTGATTTATCCTTTTACACCAACTCTTGGACAAAAACTAGAAAGTTTTCTTAAAATTTGCAAGATTGCATCCTTTAGGCATCATTCAGTCATAACGATAGGCATCCTAGTTGTAGATCTTACTTTCATCTTAGGAGTCTTTATTTCCTTTAGAGAGATCATCATTTGCAGATCTTAGAATAGGAACTATTCACGCTTTGGATGAACCCTTGCTTCAACAAATGTTGTCATTGAACCTAGTCATCATATCTTTTTGTCCTACACATGAGTCCTTCCAGCTCATTAGTCTATTTTCAGAGCTCACCTTATCTTTTAGTCCTAGTCCTATGAAGGTTCCTTGTCAAAACCAAATTGAAACCTAGGCTAAGCTTTAGCTGGTAGGTAACCTCTTTTAGAATCTTCCAAAATTGATCATTTTGACTTTTGCATATTTATACACTGTCATCCTAGAATAGCATCATTTTAGACATTCCTTATTTTCAAGAACATACCAACAAAATAGTTGCATTCATTCTTTAATTGCAAGAAAATCCCAAAAACATAGATTAGATTCATAATCATCCATAGACTTAGTTTTTGCATCACTTGCACTTTGATCTTACCTTGCATGGTTGAAACAAGATCTAAAAGGAAAGAAAGAGAAAAGATGGCTAATCCAAATGAATTCACCAATCCATTCTCAAACCCCTTTTCAGGGACATATTCATTGAGACCTCACAAGACTTTGTTAGAAAAATTTGTTACTAGAGACACACAAGGACACATTGTAGTAGAAGACATAGATTCTACTACTAAGGACCCCTGAGTTTGCCTCCTTTGTAGATGACTATCTAGAAAATGATCCTCAAAGATACTTAGCTAAGCTGCTAGCAGAAGGTGCCAAGTTACCTTCTAGGTTTGAAATTTGTACCTTACAAATTGCATCTACCCAAGGGACAACCACTACAACTACTAGTGCCACTATACCTCAAGTGACTATTGCTATACCATCTAGAGGGCCTACATAGAGTGCCTCAACAATACATACATCTCCATTTGGTACCTCTAGCTCGACACAAGGTCTAAATTCTACCATAGGGGAATCATCATCCAATCCCTTTGGTCCTCTTGTTGGGAACAAAAGACCTAAAACATCAGCTCCTATACCAAGTGTCATTGTCACTAGTACCATACCACATACAAAAACTATACCAAGTGTCAATGTCACTAGTACTATACCACACAGTGGGGTCTCACAGATGGAAAACATACCCTCCTTTCAATATGGAAGCTGACCCATCACTTCATAAATTCCAAATAAAAATCCATTCTCACATATTCTAAATCAAAATCCATTTTCACAAATTCCAAATCAAAATTCATTCATACAGATTCTGAATCAAAACTCATTCACTAACACTCCAAATCAAAATCCACTTTACATACCAACACTTAACCAAAACCCATCACAAAATGTTGGGTTCCAAAACACGTACATAGACTCAAACAATCCAACTAACACATCATTAATGCAAGTTGATGTCCTACAGACACAAATACATGCCCTTCAAACACAGATGGATAACATCGTAGTGTCTAACAAGAAAACCTTTTCAGCAAGGGAATTATGCCCATTTCCCTTCACCAAATCATTATACATGACACCTTTCCCACATGGGTATGTTATACCAAAATTTCCCAAGTATAATGGAAAGTGAAATCTAGTCGAACACATAATGGAATTTTTCACGATGTGCATAGATGTCGCATACAACCCCACCTATCTTATGAGACTCTTTTCAAGAAGCCTTATTGGAATTGCATTGGAATGATTTTCAGTTGTCCAATATGGCATAAAATCATGGGGTGAAATGGCTAAAATTTTTATTGAACACTTCTCATTTAATGTCAACCATGAAATCAACATAGCAACCTTGTGTCACACTACACAAGATGAAGGAGAAACTTTTATTGCCTTCTTGTAGAGATGGAGAACTATAGCTAGCCAATGTCCTATTGAGATACCTAAGAAACAAAAGGTCACTATCTTCTAGAAAAACCTCAACTCAAAATTGTGAAGTGACTTGAGAGTACATTGTTGCACATCCTTTGCAGAACTAGTGGAAAAAGGCCTCATACTAGAAAAAGGTCTCATTAACAAAGGAGAACTCAAGACACCCAATAGAAATCCCCCTATCCAAAACACCCCCAATGACAAAAATAAATTTTGGTCTCAGAACAAAAATGTTACCAATGATGGGTTAATTGATGTTAAAACCCTACAAGCAAGACCAGACATTGTAGTTAGAGGACAAAACCCCTCTACCAACATGATCAATTTCATCAATCAAACCCCCAACACTACCCAAAACACCGAGTGACTACGACAACAAAAGAGGTTTCCAAAACATGAGTTCACTCCCTTAGGGGAACCCATTGAATCAGTCTTCAAACAACTATTGCAACACAATATTATATAGCTTCAAGAGCCAAGACAATATGATCCATGGCAATTCAAACCATTTTGGTGGGATGACAATTCCTTTTGTGATTTCCATAGACCCAAGGGACATAGCCTACAAAATTGTTGACAACTGAAAAACATCATACAAGACTTTTTCAAGAACAAAACTACTGAAGTTGGTGGACCGAAGTAGACATCTTCAAACACTAATCACGAGGTCTTTTATGATCCACTACATGACCATGGGAAATGAAAGGCCCCCATTTCAAGTAACAAGACTGATACTACAACCAACTACGCTAGTGTCAAGCATGATTATAGTGGCCCAATCATAAATCACATCTGAGTTGTTGATGAGAATGCTAACATGATCACCATAAATAAATCTCTTGAGTGTACTGTCAACACTTGTTGAACTAAGATCACTATCCAAGGCCCTCAATCACACCAGACACCATATACTTCCAAGCCGCAATATAACTTACTTGACCAACTGGGGAAGACCCTAGCCCAAATCTCTATCTTGGAAATATTGCATATCTACCCCAATCACCGATCCATTCTAGACAAGGCTTTACAGAGCATGAATGTCCCCAATGACCTCGATGTCAATCATTTCCAAGAGATGGTAGGATACTTAACCAACAATCATCATGCTATCTTCTCCAAATAGGACTATGCAACCAAGAAGAAAAATCATAATGACCTGTTACACCTTGAATTCCTTATTCATAAAACAAAAGTTAGATGAGTCTTGGTAGATGGAGGAGTAGGGTTGAATCTTTGCACTTTAAAATTGGTTAAGGATTTATGCTTCTCAGAAGTGTGTGTGGAAACCATCAAAATAATTTTCATTAAGGATTATGATGATTAAGAACAAAAACCAAAGGGAGTGGTAACACTCCCCATCAGAATTGGTCCTACAGTTATGGAGACAAACTTCCAAGTCTTGGATCTCATCCTCCCATACAACCTTCTGCTATGAAGACCATGGATTCATGCTATGAAGGTAGTCCCCTCCACATATCATCAATGTCTAAAATTCTCCTACAATGGGACTAAGATTACAATAGATGGCGACCTAGATCCATTCCAATATTGTACTAATCTATGAGAGATACCCCAACGCTAGGTGCCTGTAAACCAAGAAGCTTCATCATCCAATTCATCTCACTATGTTGATCCATACACTCTCTAAAATATCCACTCCACCATCACTACCTTCCACTCCTAAGGTTGAGATCCAAGACAAGGGTTCTGGAGAATATCACATGAATACATCTTATTGTTTTAGCCATCTAGTTCCTCCTAAATCATATGGTTTACCTACAATATATAGGATACAATCAGTGGTCACCATACACATCCCTCCAACAACAACCTTCACGAAATGGGGAGAATTGAGTAAAGAATCCATCAACAAGGATGATGTGACCTCCTGGATATATAGAGAAGACAATGAAGAACCTCCTCCATTTACATATATACCTACAAATCAATATGGAAAATATTTTACCATAATACAGAGCAAGGGATACAATGCACATAATGGCTTAGGTTTACATTAGAATGGGAGGATTGAACCTATCATTGTTTCTAAATGGCCGAAGGGCTTAGGGCTTGGGTTTCAACCACTCTAGATTGGCATTCCTAGTACCACATCACCTTTACTAGAGGAAGTAAGTGCTTCTAAAGATATTGAGACATCCAATGAACCATCTGACCAACCCTACTATGATTCCCCCAACCCTAACGAATATGAGTGGGATTCCCTATCCTCCATCTCTATCATGGACCTTGATAAACTGTTTGGAGAACTTGACTTAATGCTTAAATCCTCATCAAATCTATTGAATTATTTTCCATCAAAGACTATGAAAAAAGAGGAATGGATTAAACATTATTGTGAATGGTGATGTTAGACATACAAAAACACAACAAAAAATCACACAATTAGTCCATTATGCAAGTTAAATCAACATTCCCCATGGAATTCATTTGAAATGTGCAAAACAAGAAATAAGTGAAGAACACAATAAAGAAAGCTATTGAATATTATTTAATGCAAGAAAACTCTCAATCCCATGGAGGAATTAGTGTTATTTTGATGTGGAAAATGGCCCTTTCCCAATCCCTTGTAAGCTTGAGTGATAATTTTATGCTCCTTGGTTGAATTCCTGCATAGCCTAGCTATAAAAATATAAAAATGGATGAACAATTGACGAGGGAGCAAACCCGAGACACAGAAATACACTCACAAAATAGAAAATAATATTTTATTCATAAATATTGAACTTCTTACATGCAGAGGATCTCAAATCCCCAAGCTCTATATTACATGCAAATTACCAACTTACAGAAAATTCCCCAGATCCCCTTTCACAGCATGCGAACTTCTTTCCCCCAAAAAGTTACCCAAAAATCAGAAACAAGCCCCTAAATAGACCCATTTCAGTTTGGAACAAAAAACAACCTTCGAGATAAGATTTTTGATGGTTTGGCGCCAAAATTACAATTTGAAATTCAAGTTTAAATTCACAGTTGAAAATTAGTACATTTCTAAAATATGCACCAACTTCCGGAAACCATAACTTTTAATCCGACCTTCGGATCTTCAATGATAATACCTTTTCGGAAAGCTCTCAAAAAGATGATTTTCTGCAAAGTAGGCCTTTGGCGAACTACTTTTGTGTTTTCACAAATTTTCAGGCCCATCCGGGATCGTTTGGTGCCTCAAACTGAGCTCAGAAGGTTTTTCAGGGCAAAAAGCAGAAATTGGAACTTGAATAACTTTCAAGTCGTGAATGATCTTGACCTGATTCTTTCACCAGACTGTGTATTTTTCCATTCTGAACCTTCCCATAAATTTCTGTCTTCCCACGACTTCAATTCAAACCTCGCTAAAATAGCTTGAGCATAAAAAGAAGAAAAGTAGTTTTGAAAGTTGGAAACTCTTAATCGACGAAAAGGGTATCCAGAAATGCAAAAACATCTACAAAAAAAAAAAACAACAGGAACATAAATGGAAATTATCTTTTTGGGTGATGCAAGATTGC